>JAJLUK010000068.1:0-34228 GCA_030570055.1 Blastobotrys chiropterorum
AAAGCACTTCCGCTCTCCGGATCAAATGGGTCCTCACTCCCGGAGTGGGCGTCCAAGTGATGAAATTCATCCATCTACGACATGAATCACACGTTCCGATACTCTCTCGTTTTCACGGACGCGACTATTGAATTCCCGATAATGCAAGACTATGCATACGTCAACCACTGTGTTCCTCTACATCGCCGATATCTCCGTGACGACCCTTGAGGCGTCGGGATCATCTCCCCTGTATGCAGCGTCTTTCCCCCTCCATACAGCATTCCCTCCGGCTGCTATCGTTTAAATCGGTCTCGGCTTTCCTCCATTGGTTCTTGATTTATGCATAAAAGACTTTTGTCTTCCTGGTTCTTCTTTTGCTATGCTATCAATTGAGTATATGAACATACGAATATGATGAAGTTATGCATGTCGATTGGGTATATGATGGAGCGATGAATATGCATAAATACGCATATGACAGATTATAATGATTTCTATAGATTGGTATGTGCATATTTATATGGAATATATTCGATTGAATGAAAAAAATAAATTGGTTTTGAAGTGTCAAATACCTGACGAAGGAGTGGTGTCGTACTGTTGCGACTGCGGAAACGAAAAAAACCATTATACATATTGTTAAGAGCTGTTGCGTTCGGGAAGAATCTCAGACCAGGATTGGAAAAGTTTCTGAAACTTTAGATTTGAATACACACACTACTGGACACTCCGAAATGACTGGAAGCAACGGCACAGTTTATCAAGATAATGTATAAATATGCAAGAACACGACTAAAGAAAAAAACTAAGGCCCTCGCTAGTATTAAATATGAACACTAATACACCTCTCATATTCGTATTGCCGCACAGGAACAAAAGTGCTCACGCCCATGCAGCCTACAACTGTTATATACACAAATAAATACTCATAAAATTCCTGCTCGCAGAAACTCATACGTTCCCAAAGATTCGACACCATTGCTTCTGAGACTTTTAAGGAGTTCAGACTTCGTTTGAATCGAAATGTCTTGTAACAAGTCGTACAGCGTGAACAAGTTGAAAAGGACAGTGGAATTTACAGTGTTATCTTTAACCAGTGTCTCTAGCAATTCAATTGCTTGTTTTAAGTCACCTTCGTGCAGCTTTGCAAGGGCCAAGTTGTTCACAACCTCGGTAGATGTTGCGCTCCCATCGTGCTCGTAGCGTTCATGGAGCGTGGAACTTGCCGCAGCCCAATCAGCGTCCGCCATTGAGCACACTGCCGATGCAAATGATTTCGCCTTTTCGCCATTGACCTTTTGAAACCATTCTCTGGCCGAGATAGTGTCACCTATTTGCAAATAGGCCAACGCTAGAGTGGGCGCAACCTGGTTGGAAAACTTACGGTTTTCTTCGAATCGGCTGGTGCTAGATGCTTCATACAATGAAGTCAAATGATCAATTGCCGAAGTATAATCATTCATACCCATCAACATTGCAGCGACGTATAAACCGAGCTTTCTGAGTCGTTCTCTCCACAATTCCGCAGAAATATATACAGAGCTAGGGCTATTTTGCGGCTCTCTGGATTGTGCTTTGACAGATTCCGCCCGAGCTTCCCTTGATAGAGAATAATATCGGTTTAGCCCTACCTGAGAATCGCCACCTCCTTGGACTCGTACCAGGAGCAAACGCAAATCCCATGGCGCAATGCAAGTCCCGTCCTCCAGGCGATATCTGTCCGCGCCCAACTCACCTAGGTGACGCGATTCCTCTTTCGCAATGGAGAAAAGCTTTGCCAACACCAAACAGGATATTCTCACATACCACAGCTTGAAAACCTTATCATAATCTTCCACTGACGTCATGGAGCACAATTCTGTTTGCGCTAGTGCAGCAGCAGGAAGGTATAGTCTTTTTTGCACCAACTGATCCAGATCATAATTGGCTATAGCTTCTGGATCTATTTTGAATGGGTCGGGAGGAGACTGAAACCTCCGTGGTCAGACTCAACATGAAAAAAAAAAAAAAAGAAAAAAAGTGAAAACACAGAACTTCATCATGATATTATACTCACAAATTTGGGGAGCTGCTGGAAGCAGCGCGGGTCAATTAGATGGCTGAGATTGGCGACAACCCCATCTTTGCTGGTTTGCTCTTCATTGCTCTCCATGATGATGGTGTGATGTTGGGATGTTGTTTGCCCGATCGGTTTGGGCTGAGTGCACACTAAAACATAGCCGCTGGGGGGTTGGTTAGTCTGAGAGCATTGAGATGGCTGTGGCAAAAGTGCGTTATGTGCATATGCATAGTTTAGCAAATTTAAAGACATAGATTAAGTGAACTACTGGTTCATTCCCTCGTATATTCCTGTGTGGCAGGTCAGTTTTGAGTGGAACCATCACTTGTCAGTTCACGACTAAACAATTTTTACAACGTTCATTTCATATAGTGCTATTTTAAAAGGGTATTTGTCTATTTAAATAACAGCCTGAACATGGTGTTCATAGGCTTTTTCTTTGAGATCACAAATTGATTTTGCCGACCCTGGGTAGAATCCATGTTCGTGATATTCAACATCTGATGATGAGCACGATTCGATGTCACTCACCTCCTGTGAATGGAGGTTACTAACAGGATTGATAAAGAATACGGTGATGACAATGGCCACAACGGCGTATCCAATGAGTGTGTAATATGCAATTTGATAATTTTTCCTTTCCTTACCCTCGCCAATTTCGCTGGTCGAAATGGCCAAGGTGATCGCTGTACCAAGCTGTCCACCCGTAGAGCAGATACCACTGACAATTCCTTGATGATCTAGTGGAGCTGAGCCCACCACAGCATTCATAAATGTGGCCATGAAGATGCCAGTTCCAAAAGCCATGAACAGTTGTCCCGTGAACACAAATTTCCAGTAACTTTCATCCTTGCCAATCTGAGTATTCAAGATGGCACCAACCAGATCGAGCAACGGCGCTACAGTCAAAATTATTTTCAGCGGTATCTTGCTGTATAGCACTCCTCCGAGAACACACGCAACTGCAAACCCGATCCCAAATGGCAAGCATTGGATAGCTGCCTGCATTGGCGTGTTTCCTCGGAGAGCAATTAACTGGTTTGATGCTGCAAACATGGTCACATAGAGACAGCCATAGTTGAATGGCGCGACAACGAATACAGAGAGAAGATTTGGGAATCTCCAAACGTATTTGGGGATAAGCGGGACGATTCCGAGCATTTGTTGGCAAATGCAGTATTCAAAAACGCCAAAAAATGCAATTAGCATGACGCCAATGATAATTGGTGCAATCACTTTGGCTTCGAGCCATCCTCTCTCGGCGCTGGTAAGGCCAAACACCAGTAGCAGCACCCCAGAAACGATGATGCAAGTGCCGCCAAAATCGAGTCGTTTGGCCCTGTCCAGATGCACTTCTGTTTCCGAAACAGAGAAATACACCGAGATTATGAAGAATGCTGAAAGTCCGAAGGAAAGAAACATCAACCCTCGGTAGCCGATCGGGGTTTTGGTGAAGGGCCCGCCTACCAAAACACCAATGATACCTCCCATGGCCGCCGCAGAGCCAATGAGAGAGACGGCCATTGCCTGTGCTTTCCCTTGGAAGCTGTGTGCGATTAGACCTATTGATGTGGGCATTGTGAATGCAGCCCCGATACCCTGAAACGCCCGAAAGACGAAGAGCACGTATGGGTTTTTAACGATTGCGATGATAAGTGAGCATAGGGCCATTATGCCCATTCCTATCATGAACACTCTTTTGAGGCCCAGAAAGTCTCCGAGTCGGCCGCCAAGAAGGATGAAGGATCCGAAGCAGAGTGAGTAAGCTGAAATGGCCCAGCTGGCCTGTTCTAGATGCAAATTGTATTGATGTGCAATGCTTTGGGTCGAAAACATGAGACCCGTTAAGTTAAGCACATCAAGAATCTGAGCTCCTGCAAAAGTTATCAACGTGGCAATCGCCCGAGGGTTTCCCAAAGACGTACCTCTAGTGTCTTTAGACATCACTGAATAACGCAGGGAGCTCTCTCTTTTATATTTCAATGAATATAAAAATGAAAAAAGATGCGTGGTCGTGTGCGGGCAAAATGACGTGTTTCAGTTCAGAAGAAAACAACAACCACCAGGTCCTGTCGGATAGCCAAATGTATATATATGACAATGCAATCTTATTTGCTATCCAATTCCATTTTTTTTTTTTTTCCTGCCAATGCGCTGCTCTTTTATTCCAGGAGGTGGTGGTGTTCAAATTGTCCCGATCTATTGTCGATCGAAAGCGCCGATCACCACCAGGTTCAGGAACCAGCCTGAAACCCGTCTTCGGATGATAAAGGTGGCCGATCCGATAATTCGCTTGCTAGCGTCGGCCGCTGGACGTAGTAGTTGGTGCGCCAAGTTGGTCTGGAGATGAAAGGGATAAAAAAAAAAAAAAAAAAAATTAAATAAAAATTTGCCGAGGCCATATCCTTGTTGTGGTTAATCTGACGTATGCATACCCCTAAGAAATTTTGGATTCTTCATGCAATGTCTCTCCTGCCCTGCATAGCTGTCAAATAATTTTTGGCTTTAAACACCACCATGCAGGGATCTGCATCACAGACTCACCTCTTGCTCTTTAATACAATCTGCAGAATATTTACCCCATTTGAACAGGGTTCGCAATAGTATTGTCAAACTCCGTAGTTGCACAACCACACATGGACCCGGAACACTGGCAACTAGCCGCTCCCGTCTTTCCATCGCACCAGCTTGAACCCCTTTACTCCCGATCACTCACAGCCTGATGCAATTTTTAACGGCTACCGTGCCTCCCGCCTGCAAATTCCGTCTTCCGATCACCACAGGGATATCCATATGGCGGCGCCGACCATGCCTATTCGAGTAGGGCGTGAGCTATTTTGCTCCACCAGCTATCACACATAGTGGGTACCGCCTCAGCAGCATGCCGTTTCCATATGAAAGTGATAGTCCCTATTGTACCTGGCGTTTTGTGGGTTGTGCCAGTTTATAGCTCGTGTCGATCTCTCGGTATCATGCTGATAGTTTTCGGTACGAACGAGATCTCTAATGCGTTCAGGGGCGATACGATGTGCTTCTACGCATGGTTACTCTTCAAGATCGATTGAATCTTGATTCTCCATATATTGTGACCAGGGTTGCGGAATCATTCTTCTCTCTGTTCCAAATGCAAACAAACAATAACACCACAACTGGAACTTCCGGCCTTTAGACCATTTTCTGAAAGGATGTTTCAAACCATCCACTCTGGCGGAACGCCAACAAGGTCCAACCTTAATTGCTCATGGCGTTTCCACGGATAAACTTTCAATTCCGGAATTCAGTTCCTCGTCACTTGTTCCAGCGCTTCCAAGCGTATTCCGTCAGACAAGGTCGAGTGAAGCCACTCTTTTGCTAACAATTAACTCGCCGTCTTTGTGGCTCTGTGACAGAAACAGCATCCGCTCCTGTCGCAAAGAACTATACAACTGCGAGGCTCCGCCACATGGCTCGCACACCCCCGAAACAACATTATTCGACCGCCTTTAGAAACGATAAGCCTGCGATGTGGTGGCACTGCTAGGCAGTTTGTTAATGTGTGGCAGTGAACGCGGTTGTAAGTACCTACCCACTAGAAAAAGAAGCAGATTCACCGTCGAGCCTCTTGCCCCTGCGGGTGACCTACTTTTCTAAAAACGAAGGAAACGAGCTGACTGCGGCCGCACAAAGGTACTTTGGCGGACACACTAACTTTCATAGGACCGCCAGGTCGGTGTACGTTCTGCAATGGATCCTCTATAAAAGAAGCAGAGACATCGCGTGCAAACGTACTTTTTTTTGCGTCTTTTCGGAGAAAAGAAGTTGCCGGACGAACCACCGCACTCCGAAGACCGCTGAGAAGGGCATACCCTATGTGCAGCCTTCCTTCCTGGTGAAGAAGCAAAAGCACTGGCCGTGGACTCGCAAAGTTGTCCTTTCTGCTTCCTTTCGGATAAAAAAAGAAGCGTCGAAAGCACCTACCCAATAGAACCTGAACGTGTGTGCCCAGTCAGCGCGGTATTTCCTAGGAAAGAAATAAAGTCGCTGGGCGGATCCTATTTGCTTCATTTGGACTACATTTGTAGCCGCCGGAGGTAATCACTTCAGTGCCTCAGTAAAGATCCGTTATAATCACACAAAGGGACGAGATGCCATCTTATACTGTCAAATGCAAAGCCGCATATGGCTGCATGAGACGAGATGAGTCTGGCCCTGGCAAACCCCTGTTGAGCGCTAATGCAGAGGAGCTCGGACCAGTCCGTTCTTTTTTGACCCAATCATTGGAGTGAGACAAGTGGTTATATTTCGTCCGAACCCTTACGCAGGAAGGCTATGTAAAACTCAGACACCACTACACATTCTATTTCAAACATAAGCAAATGCCTACACATTAAAAAAAGTTGGGGGAGTTGGATGGGGCAATGCTAACAAGACCGAGGTCAGAATTACCTCTTTGGGCCGTTAGAATTTTTTTGTCAATGCGGAACTCCGCAAAAATCGCTTGTTCGACACAACGCCGCTGCCGCCGAATCTACGGTTTTCTTATCGTTATTATTCAACGCCCCCAGGAAATATTAAGGGACCTGTCTCTCATTATGACCGGAACAACCGTAGCAAAAAAGAAAAAGACGCCTAACCAGGTGCTATCTCGTAGCAAGGCGTGTAAGTCATGTGCGAGCATGAAGCGGCGGTGTGACATGCTCTTCCCCTCCTGTTCCCGTTGTGCAAAGCGAGGAACTCCGTGTGTGTATAGCGGAGCAACTTCCAACCCAATGGTAATCTATATGAACGAGTTGATGGGCTCCGACGGGAGCAGCAGCAGTAACAGTCCGAAATCCGACGATGCCTTAGTGTCTAGACAGGCCAGCTTCTACTCTCAGCACAACCCATCCTCCCTGACGCCACCGATGCAGGCAGATCCTATGGCAGACGTGGATGCGTTTGTACGGTCGGCGACTACCAACGGGATTGAAATTTCAGAAGACTATGGTCCAGGAATTCTTAACAGCCCGTACACAAACCATCTCTGGGGATTTGGTGATTTCGAGACCATTCAGGCGCAACCGTCTAAATGCCCATTGGCACCGGTCATGGCAGTCACGAGAAATTACGATTCGGCTAATGCTGGCTTTCGACATTTTGCGTTCTCCGACAGATTTTGTGATACGACCATCCCCAAAGTTGTAAACGACTCTAGGGAAATGCCGCAGCAAGAAATTGATTTTTATATCACTCGTATGCAGCAGTACCCCCGTATCTTCTCGCGGACTCTTCTTGCGCCATTCATCCATCAATTGCTCTATTCTGACGACCTTCCTACTCCTTTACGAATTGCGCACACCATCTGCTCTCTTAACGAGACCAAGACTTCTACTAACGAACGAATTATAAATACCACTTCGCGTGAGCTCATTGATACGCTCCTACGAATCTCACCTCGATCCATCCGGGATACGCTGGCGTTGGCGCAAGCAATTCTGCTGGTTCAATGTGTTCGCTTGTTTGGGGGAAACCCGGCCGAATCAGCTAGCGCAGAAAAGCTCAATCCCAAGCTTCTATCGCTTCTTGACGATCTGATTGATCACTATCAGTCACACTCTCATGAAAATGAAGCGTTCAAGAGCTGGATTTTCCTCCAGTCCATCTGTAGAACAGTCGGGGTGGCCTATTTCGCATTATGTCTCTACCATGCCCTAAGACTCTACTCGAACATACATCTCACCACTGATTTGCCGATGACCATGCCGGTACCAGTTTGGAATGCCAAATCCGAGTCCAGGTGGAATGCAGCAAAGAGCCAGTTTGGTGGGTTATCTGCGACGTACATTAAGACAGCAGAAGCATTGTCCAACGTGAATCCGAGCATGTTATGCTTTGAAGGGCTGCTCCTCATTGCAGTTCATATCGGAGTCGATGCTGTTGAAAGCAAATATGACATCGTCATGACGGAACATCCAGAATTTATAAACTATTTGCACTAAACTATTTATTATATTACACTCAATAGAATATTTATTAGACTCTTTGAACTCGGTACGGTCGTCTGGTTGGTGCCATTTGGGCGCTGGCCCAGCGGCCTGCGATCAGTGGTCAACGCCGGCGTTCCGGAAAGGTCTTTTACTCCGTCTTCCGCGTCCCAATAACACCACTAATTACTACCGAAATGCCTGAATTAGGAGAAGTGAGTGGACAAGGTTGTCGCTACTTTAAATGGCGCTAATGAATAGGTTGCTCATATAGTATCTGTACTTCGAAAGTTTCTGGTTGGAAAGACCATAAAGACTGTCCAGGCCGTCGAAGATCCGTTGCTATTTGCCAAACCACTCACCAACGTTGACTTTAAAACTGCTCTAGAAGGACAACAGGTTACTGAAGTCAACCGACATGGAAAATATTTTTGGCTCGGTTTCAAAGAGTCCCCCAAAGTCGCACTGATGCATTTCGGTATGACGGGATGGATCAAAGTTAAAAATATTGAGACTCATTTCATCGTAATGGAAAATGGCGGAGATAAGAAAATGTCAGAATTGTTTAAAGACCCAGAGTTCAAAAAGAAACACGCGGAAATGGATTTTGTTGAGAACCCAGATATGGAGTGGCCTCCCAGGTTCCACAAGTTCATTATAACTGCTGACGACAATACAGAATTGGCCTTCACCGACCTCAGACGCCTTGGGCGAGTGAGATTGTTGGATAAAAAAAACCTGCTCTCTCAGGAACCATTGTGTCGGCTAGGCAAGGATTTTTCCAACCCCGAAGATCGATGGGACTTTGAAACATTCCGTACACAAGTTACTCGACGTAAGATTTGCATTAAGACCCTGCTAATGGACCAAAGTGTGTTTTCGGGCATCGGCAATTGGGTCGCAGACGAAATTATCTATCAAGCTCGTATCCATCCCGAGCAGATGACCAATGAGATGACTGAAGAACAGCTAGAGACCCTCTATACCAAAGTCATTGAACTGTGCGAGTTTGTTGTGAAAGTGGAGGGGAATACCGCTGCGTTACCTGATGATTTCTTAATGCTTTATAGATGGGGCAAAGGACGCAGAGAGGAAATCAAGACTGCTGATGGTTACGTAGTGAAACATTTGACTGTGGGCGGAAGAACTAGTAGTTATGTTCCGGAATTGCAAAAGAAAGTTGGCAGCGGTGGAACTGCAAAACGTAAAAACACAACGACAGGGAAACGGAGTAAGAAGGTTAAAAAAGAGGAGAGTGAAGAAGACGGAGACGAATCGGATACAACCGAAATTAAACCGAAAGTGGAAGAACAAAAAGTCACTACAAGATCCGGCAGAACCTCTAGAAAGCCGCAAAACTAAACGATCGACCCCTGTCAAAGGGGATGCTCTGTTAACGGCAATAAATATTGTTTGTTAGTATTTACAAATTATAAGCGGCCTAAAATCGGGGCCGGGGATAGTGGAGAATCCATCAAGCGAAACAAGTCCGGATCGAACAAACTCAACCCAAACAGAGTCTGGGTTAACTCCCTCTAATGCGGACTTGAGTCCTTCCATCTGGCGCCCTGACTGATCAGCCATAAATGGAAGAACCGAAGAGAGAATGTCGTTGAATAAATACCTCGGAATTGGCGTGGATGTTAGGACACTTTCGAGGCAACTAAACGCGGCAGCCGTTTTGCGATATTCCGACGAATGCTCTGGGAATCTTCGACTTCTTTGCGGTATCAATGATTTGATAACTGGCCATAGCTTTTCCACTCTTGTCGATATGAAATCTTTAGCGTAGATAGAAATCTCTCCAATAGTTTTAAGCGTCGCTTCAACAATGAATGTATCGGTCTCCTGCAATCGCGATACAAGAATTGGCCAGATAGAATGAACAAGTGGCAAAAATTTCTCGTTATTACTAGCAATAACTGGTATGGCAAACCGGATAAGATTAATGAGATTCAACTTAAGTTTCGCCGATTGATGCGTCAGATACCTGTCAGCATATCCTACTATCCTTTCGATCAGTCTATACGAAGATCGGGGTACCGGAGAGGCCCATTCTTTCCGTTCATCTTCTTCAGTGGTATCCATTGTGGATGTTGGATGGTCCGCTTCCTTCAATGATTCGTCATCATCGGAATCCTCATCGTTATCATCGACGGTCGAGGAAAATGGTTTCTTTCCATGGGACTCATGATTTATATGCTCTTCTTCAAGCTTTGGGTCCAATACCGGTTTACGATTCAATTCTGCAATTAATCTGTCAACAGTGTCCAATGGCTGCCACCTCACATTTCCTTGGGTTTGAATGTAATTGTCGCCTTTCTCTTCATACTTTAGTAACAGCTGGTTTGAATAACCTTTGTAAGTCTCCTCTACCAATGTCCGGAATATATGAAAAATCCCCTCGACAAGCTGGTCGTAACCGTGATAATTGTCCAGAATGACAAACATTGTTCCGACCAAATCGTCTAAATACGGACCAATGTCAGAACCAACGAGAGTTATCAACGTGGCCAAAATACTTGGTGTTTGAGGCGAAATATCCAAGGTATTCAATTTGATCGAAATACTGTCTACCATGTAATCCGCGTTGTCAATTAACAATGATTTCACATTGGTATATCCAAGACTTTGAGTAACCCTGACGATTGCATCTTGAGCATGTGTTCTGACGTGATAATTCGAGGAACTTAAGAAATGCACTATCGGATAAATGTTGTCCACTAATTCATACTGGAATTCAGATCCCAAATATTCTGCAACTGTTGACAGTCCCTTCAACGATGCTGCAACTAACGCATTATCAACCACATCAAATTTTGCAGCATTTTTTACGTTACCGCTGTCGCCTAGAATTTCCTGGCAAGTGGACAAGATATCGAGCGCCGAGTCAGTAGCTTCAATTCTTTTCTCCGAGTCCCCAGTATCCACCAACCAGTCGTCGAGCTTGCGATCGGTTTTTTTCGTGCTAGACCCTTCAAAAGTGCAAATGGCCTCCCACAGCGCTGTCAGCCTTTGCACGGGATTCTGTTTCTTATCTCCAGCAACATTAATGAAAATGTTAACAAAGCTCGCAGATGAATCGTTTGACCCAATATTAATCAAAAGCTCATGCAAAGAATTTTGTGTCGAAACAGATATATTCGAAACCACTCCTAACCCATCAAGCGTAAACTGTGACTCATGTTTCTTTACGGCAACCAATTCTTTGCTGGGGTCAAAATCATTCAACGAGTTAACGTTCCTTGATGTCTTCTTCGAATCAATGTTAATTGAATCCTGCAATATGGAGATGAAGGATTCTTGCAATTGACCTGCATGGCCTTTTTCTTCCAACAAGTCGATTCCAGTCTTGATGGCATTCAAGATTAGAGCCGGCTGTGCTTCATCGTGAGAAGTGAATAGCCTTGGTAACGAGTTGATCCAATCATCTACACGGTCACGTAGAGTGGTTTGTAGCTGAGCCGAGGAGGACAACAAGAGCGATAAGCGGGAATGAGCTAATTTGGCAACTTCAGGTGAAGAGGTGGTATTTAAAAATACCATTGTGTCTAAACAAAAATCAAGACAAACGTCCAAAGATTTTTGACAGTTCGCCAGGATGTCAGAACATACGCCCAAAAAACCCTGTTCTACTTCTTTTTTATCGTGCCGTCGGAGTGTGGATAATGTATTCAGGGAGATTTTTACTTGTGCCTTGGATGCGTCAAGCCAAGATTGAGTCCTGTTCTTATTTCCATTCATGCTGTTGCCGGAGCCAAACAATTCTGAATCCAAAAATACTTTCACTAAAAGTGTACTAAGGAGGGACAGACCTTTTGAAATAACTCGATAGTGACGTCGTCCGAATCGACCCGTGAGAGTTCCAATTATAACAGAAACGGATGCCGGCAAGACCAATGCTAACATGTCGCCATCGCCGACTATTCTGTAAATAGTGTTCAAAGCTTCAAAAGCTGCTAATTGCAATTCCACGTATTCGTTAGCATTATGCAAACAGCTTATTAAGATTGTGATATTGTGAGCTGTTATTTCAAAAGTCTGCTTGAAACTAATGCTTTGGGATGCCTCAGCTGCGAGATAGAGCGCCTCTAGCGCTTGACAGCCGGCATCTTTCGTTTCAACCGAGATTTGAAGAAACTCCTTTGATGGGGCCGCCAATTCAAAAGGAGGCCCGCTCATTAAATATACAATTAGCATCATAAACTCCTTCGTCTGTTGCAACGTCATTGTGGTCGTCCAGCAATTCTTCAGCAAGAACGTCAGCACTTTCAATACTAGTTCAGTCACCCTATCCCCGAGTTCATCTTTTCGTAGTAAATGAGAAATTGGGAAAAAGATGAATTGTCCAATATTCTGGTCCTCATCGGTAATTACAGTAGTGTTCAAGATGGTGACCAAGTTTTTTAATGAATCCACCAGCTCTTCCTCCTTGGGATCAAATTGGCTTTGATCCCGCAATGCATATTCGGAGACAGCCACGCAGGCTGCTTTTAGCCGATCATGGTTATTATTACCGCTATCACGTTCCTCCATGGCTGGTTGCACGGTTTATTTCGCTTTCCAGTAGCTATTTTACGCTTCTGGGAGAGGTTGGAGATGTCGGAATCGGATGTGCGGCTGTACGAAACAAACCCAAAATTAATATTAATGGTTGTCACGTTGGGACCAAATTATACGCATAGATTAAAAAAAATTAAACTTACAGCGATAATTTATAATTTATGCATATAATTTTGACGCGACCACCCATTTTCCTGCCTATGCATAGGTTTAACATTACAATTATACATATCTGCACATAAATTTTTACATATATACATATATGTATTGGAAAATTGGAGTTCGCTGAACACAACAATAACGCGGTTGCCACAGAATGCATAAATATGGCACCAAAATCAGAAAAGCAGAAGTTGCTCGATGAAATTGATCACTCAATTGAAGTCGCTAAGGCCGTATTAGTCAGTAGAATGGTCTACGAGGTAATCACTGGCGATTCAGAGGATGAAGACAACTCGGCATATTCATTCGACGGTGACTGCCTGTCAAATTTTTGCTTTTCGAAAAACCTTCGTAATATTTTACAATCGCCTATGTATAGCGAAAAAGATTTCGATGCTTTTACCTTCCTCAAAGATGATGACCAAACTCTGACTGAAACTGCGAAGCAATTACTTGTAGAGTTTGTAGCTCTCAGAGTGTCAATTCAACGGAGACGAGCTGTTGCAGAACTACTCGATCACTCCATGGCACAATACTTACATACGCATCATGGAAGGTCTTAAAAGGGCGCCTTGCAATTGGTCGTGACCAAAAAGGATAGCTAGTCTTTCGACGCGTGTCGCCGTGGCAACGATAAAAATTAGTGCGTTCTGTTGGGTGTTAGTTATAATTTCCTAATTTTTTAGTTTATGAATATTATCGTTACTGTTAATGTTAGTTAAATCCCAATTCGCGCGCCGCGCAGTTAGGTCTGCGGCAGAGGATTTCCTACTTGGGAGTTTGAAGAGGTAGGGCTAGAACCAACGGAGTACATCTGAAACTGAGTGGAATAATCCAGCACACCACTCAACACGACTCTTCTCCCAACTATTAAAGGCCTGAAAAATTTAGTTTCTTTTCTTATTCCGTACACTAGTTTTCGCCCGACCTTTTAATAAAGAGTAGGTTGCCATATGGTGACTGATATCGGTCTCTCTGCGTTGCTGTAGTATACGATGAAAGCAGGAGCTAATGGCTCTTGCTTCTGTCGAATAATATACAGTAAAGTGCATTGATACACCGTTATCATTATAGTTTGTTAGACTCCATTCGTGGACACTCTAACAGGCGAACAATGACTAATAGTAGACAATGGCCTGAACAGAGAGACTGATATCAGTCGTGAATGTTTGTGTTCAACTGCTAACTGGAAATTCTAGAAAATGACCAGAACCTCCGTTCTCGCTGACGCTCTTAAGACCATCACCAACGCCGAAAAGGCTGGTAAGAGACAAGTCATGATCAGACCATCTTCCAAGGTCATTCTCAAGTTCTTGGCTGTTATTCAAAAGCACGGTAAGTAAATTTCTCTCCTTTTGAAATTTTTTACACACGTTCGAGTTGATAACTGGATGGATTGTCTGCATACAGTCTCTCTCTGTCTTTTAAGTACTCGATAGAGCAAGACGGGAATGCTTCTTACACGGTGACCAACTTGGTTCAATTAACTTTGACATACCTGACTACCGTTTACTTTCCCGTGACATTCGAAAAAATTTGAAATTTTTGGTTCGTGAATTCTGAGACTAACAAAAATTTTAGGTTACATTGGTGACTTCGAATACGTGGACGATCACAGATCTGGCAAGATCGTCGTCGAACTTAACGGCAGACTTAACAAGGTCGGTGTCATCTCGCCAAGATTCAACGTCAGAATTGACGACATTGAAAAGTGGATCACGAACTTGTTGCCATCTAGACAATTTGGTTACATCATCTTGACCACCTCTGCTGGTATCATGGACCACGAGGAAGCCAGAAGAAAGCACGTTGCTGGTAAGATTCTTGGTTTCGTCTACTAAAAAAATCGATGTATAGATCACATTGAGAACAAAATAATATACACTTCTAAAACTTAATGTAAATTATTAATGATGTTACGAATAATAAAAGGGTTATAACTTGTGCCGAAAATGATCTCCCTCATTGTTCGTTAATGATCTCCCTCATTATTCGTTAACCAGGAGAGGAAGCGATCCTTCGTTCATGCGTATGCATAGTTCAAAAGTGGCGTTGTGCAGCTTCTAAAAGAAGCGGAAGCCTGCATATATGCATATATATATGACATAGCTCCAGCATTAGATACGTCGATGAAAATCGTGGGTATATATATATACTATTGTTCGTATAATTTGAAATACAATGCGATATTTGCGCGTATGCATATCCATTGTGTATGCATATGATCATTGATTCCGTTTCATTCTATGACTGGTTTGCGCTCCAAATGCATGAAAGAGCATGGCCAAGTGTTATGCATACACGAATTGTTCGATCAATTATTCGCCCACGGGATGCTAAAGCTCTTTCACGCCACGGATTTCAGTTTCAAACTATGCAGTCATTCAGATCATATATACAAACAATAAATCAAAAATTATATACACTCAATCGGGCTATTTGAATTTCCCCGTTTTATACGCATCAGTAAAGTATTCTGGTCGGGTGGAAAACGAACCACACTTATCGGTTAAAGTATGAGCAGATGTTTCTCGAATAATAGATTCTATATTGCGCTCAGTCTGAACCCACTGAAGAACATCATCTTCCCGTGATTGCGGTACAACTTTGGCTCTCGCACCATAGGCATCAATCCTTGGATCAACTGAGCCGCCATCTTCGACTCCGCTTCCTTCAGATTGGGATTGCTGCTGTCTTCTCGTTGCAATCGATTCGCAAAAATCCAGCAGCGTATCCCGCTTGTTCCATTCCGGGAATAACTCGGTTGACAAATATTTAGCACATGATCCTGTTCGTGGCAAACTATTGCCCAAGTTATCGTCTGACCACCTTCTCGAATACCTTAGAAAGGCCCTGATGGACTCTGGTGCATAGCACTGTGTTTCAACCAACAGATTCTTAAATTCTGTGTCAGCGGGCATTGTTTTGTGTACTGTGCTGCCGTTTTCGTGGGCTGGCCTAATGTGTGGGAATATTCGAGTCTTCGGAGACAAAATTATTTTGTTGATCTTCGTATTCGGCGGCTTTCTATTTTGTGCCTCCCCACACAAAATACCAACAACGAATTAATATCTTTTTTTTATTCTACCACACAATGAAATCATTCCTCCACAAGAGCAAGATTTGGAGTAGCTCCGATAGGTTGCGGCCAACAAGTCCGCAAACAAATGACGAGCGTACATCCAGCAATACTGCCGACGGCCCCTCACAGAAAAGAACCGTTTCACCTCTGGAAGAATTGCCCTACGAAATCCTTGAAAAGATACTGGTGCATTTGGTTTCAGATAGCACCAATAAAAAGGAGTTGTATAAGACACTATATGCGCTGTCGGCGACATCCAAATGCTTGCGGAGTGTCGTGCCTAATAGCAAACTATACCAAACCGTTATCCTTTTTAACAAGAAGCAGGCATTGAGGTTTTACAAAACCATAAGTAAGCTCAAGACTTCCCAAAATTCTCGGTTTGTAGAAACTGTGTGCTTCGTTCAGCCAAAGTTGGACACTGGCAAGGATGTTGAAATGGATAATACAGGATATTCGTTTAATGCGTCCTCTTCAAACACAAACGAAAAATCGTGGCCAGACTTGACAATGGACATTATGAGCAACCTCCCGAACCTTACTCAGGCCATTTTCGACGAAGTCGGCCCACATTTCACTTATCCCACTTCAGTAGAGTCGACAAAGTCGTGCCAAGTTATTACATCCCGGAAAACTCCTCTTTCTGTATACTTTGCACCAGAAAGTGGATGGCATAGAAACTTGAAGGCTGACACATTGTGGCCATTGGGGAAAATTGACAAGTTGAATTTGTCCAGCATCATTATTGACGATGAGTCTGTATCCAAAGGTAATGCCAAACCAGTTGAGCCATTGAACGGACCGTGCTGTTCTGCATCTGAGTTGGTATTGTCTGGGTGTTGGTTGCGCTGTAGTCCAAACTCTCTAATGTCCTTTTTCGGAAATGTTCAGTCCTTGGTACTTGAAAACTTGCGTGATGAAGGAGAAATTCTATGGATTCATTGTTTCCCGAAATTAAAACACCTCACGTTAAAACTTGTGGGGCGTACTAACAATAGAAAGCCACGAAACGAGCTCTTATATCCTATTGCGCTTGTACCGCATCTCAAACGCGAGCGCAATTACTCCAATATTGGCGTTCGAGATTCCATCGAATTGGGGAATATCGGTAAAATTGTTAGAAACATTATTGGGCCTTTAAGATCGCTGGAATCGCTGGCGATTTCTGTCCCTAGCATTTGCATGGTTCCACAAGATGATGCAGAATTTGATCCAAGTATCGATCTCTATCGCCATTTAGATACTCTATGCCATCTGAAAAGCCTAACCCTAATTATCGCCTGCCTTCCCGATTCGTACACTTCCCTCCCACAGAATGATTTAGAGTGGGAGAGGGCTTTACCAGAAAGTCTATTAAAGAGCACTGTCAACTTGACGATAAAGTTTTACAACTCTAAGGTGGTTTATCAGAGAAGTGCTGACAGTCACTGACGAGCAAGATTATATTTATTAGACTAATCACCATCCATTATAAAAAATTACGGCTGCAGAAACCAACATGGCAGAGGTGGCCCAGATTAAAGAGGACAGTGTGATGGCACTTGATTCATCCACGTGTTTCTGGTTCTCTTCCGGATTGTCACCCCGTTTGTCATTCCCATTATTCTCCTCGTTGCTGGCACTTTTGGAATCTTTATTGTCGTGGTCATACCTGTTGGATGATCGTTGTTCAATGGGCTTAATTGGCGGACCGATGGGGAGACTGAGTTTCTTTTCTGGAATTTCCTTATCGTCTGTACCATAGATTTTTAGAGCTGTTTGTGTAATCGAAGAATTGACATATTGTCCTCTTTTGACGTTCAAGCCTTTGGCGATTATGGACGATGCAAATGTTTCGGGAAGAGGATTCTTCGTATTTAGGTTATCGTAAAAGTCGAGACATTGCTTCGGACGAGTGACTCTTTTCGGTTTCGGCTGCTGGGAGAATTGTGATGAAGAAATTGCTTTGAACTGCTTAGTGAGGGTATCAAAATCGGGCATTAGATACACGTTACCACTTTGGTCGAGCTCAACCAAACCATAGTTATTCGGCTCCTGAGAAAATTCGTATACCAATCCGCCGCTAAAGACTGACGTCATTGGAGCGCTGTAGAGCGTCTCAATTTCCTGGAATAATCGTGGAGTGACGGCGTTACAACCGTATTCAGAGAAGAAAACTGGTAAAGAATAATCACTGTAATCCTTAACCAGGCCATTATATCCGCTTGATGTATAAGTTTGCTTCCCGCACCATTGATAGGAATTTACTCCGTAGAAATCCACTGTGGATAAATCATCCCCGCATTCCAAATACTTAGATAGGGAAATCCTGTACCGTAAATCGTCGGCAGCAGAGTATCCAACTGGGATGGTCCGTGGGGAGTTGTAGCGGATATATGTTTTGACATCACGTACGACTGCCTTCATATAGTTTGGAGAGTTGGTTGCTGAACGGTCATCGTTGATAACTTCATTCCCGGCAAAGAACCCCAGCGTGTTGTTATAGCCGGAGAATTGATGTACCACTTTCAGGATGTGTTCCAAATATTCTGGTGTATAAGTTGTCCAGGGTTCATAGCGATTTAGTGATTCACCGATTCTGGGCGAATTGATATCCAGAATCAGGTAGATCCCCGCAGCAGCAAGCATTGTCATACATTCATCATGATCAAGGTCTGGGTTTACTGTGTATACTCTCACGGCCTAAGGGTTTGTCAGTTGGGTGCTGAAGCTGAATTAACCACATAAATGTAAACTTACATTGATTCCCAGTTTTTGAAAGAGGAAGATATCTCTAGCACAAATGTTGCTATCTGACAAGGGGTCAGACCGGCCATAATAGCCTGAAGAACCGCCTGGCTGGTAATCTACTCCTTTGATAAAAAACTAAAAAGTTATTAGTTAATTCTTATTGCGCAGTTTTCGTTCTCTTGTATGCGGGTGTTAGTTACTCGTTTTCGTGTCACCGAATCAACAAATTCGCGACCGTCAACCTCAATTGGGTTGATTTGGAATCCACAAACAATAGCCGGAATCAGTGATAGAAGAACTAAAACAAGCATTGTCGAAAATTGGCGTGTGTGGGGGAGGAATCAAGATAGAGAGAACGCCCATACAAAACAAAAAAAACCGACAACCTTTTATATTCCGCCAACTTTAACCCTATTTGATCAAAACAATTTTAACACGCAGTAGACTTGGTTCTGGGCTGAATTATTTCGTCGGTTGAAACGTAGGTCAGCTACTTGTGTGTATTTGAAAAATATTTGATTGAAAAATGATAAATTAGTACTACATTTAACGGCCCATCCATCCGCCGTCGACTAAGAGAATATCTCCGGACACATAGTTGGACGCCCTTGATGCGAGGAAGATGGCCGGACCCTTAAAATCATCCCCAGTACCCCATCTATTGGCAGGAATTCTTTCCAGAATTTGTCGACTTCTCGTCTCATCTGCAATGAGAGCTTCGTTCATATCCGTCGAAATATATCCAGGAGCAATTGCATTGACAGTAATTCCATTGGCAATATATTCATTGGAGAATGCTTTTGTCATGGATGCAATGCCGCCTTTAGCAGCAGCATACGCCGGGACGGTAATACCGCCTTGGAAACAGAGGAGTGAACCAATGTTGATGATCTTACCACGGGTGCCGTCTGCATCAGGCTCACGAGATAACATGTGGGCACCCACGTCCCTGCAGAGTGTGAATGACGTAGACAAGTTCACCTGGATCACATCGTCCCAGTCCTGGTCTGGGAATTTGTGAGCTGGAGTTCTGCGCTGAATGCCAGCCGAATTGACAAGAATGTCGATTTGTGGGACAACCCTGAGTGTGTTCTCCACAATAGTGTTCACCTGCTTCTTGTCGCCGAGGTCGGCTACTACAATATAGGCTTTTCGCCCAAGTTTTTCAATCTCGGCTTTGACGGTTTGATTCGACGTATCCCGCTGGACCAGGACTATGTCCGCGCCAGATTCTGCTAGGCCGAGGGCAATTGAAGCCCCAATACCTCGCGTACCCCCAGTGATCAGGGCGATTTTGCCATCAAGTTTAAAGTAGCTGGACATGATTAACGTATGCGCAGGTTCTACGTAGCTTTGGACGTTGAGTTTATATAGTGCTTCTCCCCCCACTGTGGTGGTATCGGCTATATGGTCTTTCGGCGTCGGCACAGTGTGGGGGTGGACCCCACCCCAGGGGAAAAAACTCCGAGTATATATATGTCGGAAGGCAGGTGTTGTTTGTGTCCAATTATCTATAAAAATGACAAATATCAAAGCGAGTGTGCTACATAAGGCGCATGACATCAAACTGGAGGCTAGAGAGGTGGCAGAGCCCGCTGCAAACGAGTGCCAGGTTGCCGTGAAAAGTACCACACTGTGCGGGTCAGATATGCACTACTATCACCATGGAGCTAATGGAGACTTTGAAGTCCGGGAGCCGTTATCACTTGGACATGAATCTGCGGGGGAGATTGTGGCTGTTGGAGCTGATGTGACCGAGTTGAAGGTTGGAGACAAGGTGGCTATTGAAGTTGGGCTCCCATGCAGCGAATGCGAGTATTGTCGTAAGGGCCGCTATAATTTGTGCGGCAAAATGCAATTCAGATCGAGTGCCAAAACATTCCCACATTTCCAGGGTACTCTGCAAGAAAGAATCAACTGTCGAGCCTCTTGGTTGCACAAACTTCCAGAAAACTTGACTTTAGACAATGGTGCCCTGGCGGAACCCTTAGCGGTGGCAGTTCATGCATCCAATAGAGCTAAGATGGTTCCAGGCTCCACCGTTTTAGTCGTTGGTGCAGGTGCAGTTGGTCTGTTTTGTGCGTCCATGGCGAAGGTCTGTGGTGCTTCCAAGGTTGTCATTGCCGATATTGCACAAAACAGAGTCCAATTTGCCGTGGAAAACGGTATTGCTACACACTCCTATGTTGTACCAATGAAGAAGGCCGCGTCAATTGACGAAAAATTGGAAAACACCCGATCTATTGCCAAAGAGTTGGAGGCGATTGTGGGCGCTTTTGATTACACTTTTGAATGCACTGGTGTCGAATCGTGCGTTCAAACCGGCATCTTCGCCACAAAGCCAGGTGGTAAGCTTCTCTTTGTGGGGATGGGAAATCCAATCCAGCACTTGCACATTGGTGCTGCCGCTCTTCGAGAAGTGGACCTCATCGGAGTCATGAGATATGCCAACTGTTATCCTACATGTATATCACTCATGGCCAAAGGTCAGATCCCAGCATTAGACAAGATGATAACGCATCATGTGAAGGGTCTTGAAAACGCTGAAAAAGCATTTGAGCTTGCTGGGAAAGCACAGGATGAAGAGGGCAATCTAGTAATTAAAGTAGCTATTACCAACTAACATACTACCAGTTTTTTTTAATAACAGTTGCTCTGTGGAATTCTTTTCTAGAAAAGAAGCAAAAAACTAACTATAACTACGACTCTGCTGTGCGATCGTTCTCTCGGAGGTGGTACTGAACATCATATGTCAAAAATTCTCCTAAAAATGAAGTACTTGATCAAGTGTCTCCGTGATATAAAATTTCTCCGAATTGCATATGGCACATGTGTGTGCAATGCAAATTCAATGGCTCTCTCGAACAAACACCCCTTATTTTAAATGGAATATATGCATGATTCCAACGTCCTTACCCCCCCAGTTCCCCCAGATTTTCAACATTCTCAGAGTAACGGAAGGCACGACGCCGTATTTATGGGACCGGGTTCTAGATGGTTCCACCCCCCAAACAACGTCTATAAAGTTCCCGTGAGTGGGACTTTTCACATTCACAACCCCTCCAGACACGAGCAATATGGCCATCCCAGAACAAAAGAAGAACGTGGCTTTGGGCATTTTAGACTTTTTAAAGACCTGTACCGAAGATGGTACGGTTTCTGCTGATGACAAGGAGTCGGTAGATGTTGCCATTGAATGCATTTCTGACGTTTTCGGCGTTGAAGTTGGAGACAAGCAAAAAGTTTTCGGCGATGAAAACTTGGTTTCGCTATATGAGAAATTTTCCAAATTAGACACGTCTGACAAGAAGGACGAGCCGGCGGACAGGCCTTCCGCGTCTAGTCAGCAGGTTGACGAAGAAGCCAAGAAAAAGGCTGAAGCCTACAAGCTTGACGGGAACCGAGCTCTCGGCCAAAAGAAACTTCAAGAAGCCGTTGAGCTGTACACCAAGGCGATCGAAACTAACCCAGGAAATGAAATTTATTATTCTAACCGGTCAGCCGCATACTCTTCGTTAAGAGAGCCACAAAAGGCTGCTGACGATGCCAGAAAAGCTATTGAAATCAATTCTTCCTATTCTAAAGCTTATTCAAGATTAGGACTTGCGTTGTATTCGCTGGGAGATGCTCAAGGTGCAATGAAGGCCTATGAAGATGGTATTAAGGCCGAAGGTGACAACCCGTCAGACGGCATGAGACGTGGATACGAGACTGCGAAAAAGAGAGTCCAAGAGGAGCTGGAAGCATCTGTTCCTTCTGATGATACACCAGCCAATAGGTCAGTCGACGCCAGTTCCGACAGCGGCAGTGGCGCTGGCTCTTCTGGCGCGGGTGCAGGCGCTGGCGGGTTCCCTGATTTGAGCAGTCTTGGGAACTTGGACATGGCTAGTCTTATGAACAATCCTCAAGTGGCAAGCATGGCTAGGAACATGATGAATAATCCTAATATTGCTAACATGATGAACGACCCTAGTATGCAAGGTATGATGAACAACTTCCGCAACGGAGAAATGCCAGATTATCGCGAGCTCATGAACAACCCAATGATTCAAAATATGGCATCTAATCTGTTCGGTGGCGCTGGTGCTGGTGGTGCTGGAAACAGAGGTTCAAACAATAATGGCGGCAGTAATAATGGCGCTAACTAAAATTTTAGCATATGAAAGTAACGATTCTGCCTATGATGATGATAAAAATTCTGCAATTCTGAGCTATTGTTGTTTATTTTCGGGTCATCCGTCTTTCGGGACTGGGTCAAAGATTTTGAACAGGCATTTCAATGTGGATTGCTATTTCTCACATTTTTACTATTTCTGAGGCTTTTTTCGGTTGTTACTTTACAAAATTTGCATTTGGTAGTAATAAATAATATATCCGGAAGAAACAAAAATATCTTTTTACACCACAATGTCTTGGTGTATTGGTGATAGTCAATTCGTAGAATTGACGTGTGCAGTTAGTACATGATCTATTTGCCAGGAATCAAGCCTTTATTTTATCTAATAACCGTTTCAATCTCCCGTAGCGCTCTCTCTCGGCTTTCAAAACATTGATCGTTAGCTCCTCTATGGTTCGTGTTAACTCAGCTTCTTGCACGTTATAGAATCCTCCCAATTCTGATGCAGATGTGATATGGGCAGATTTGATGTCATTGCTGATCCGACGAATTTCATTGTGATTGAAATAAATATTTTCTTCAGTTTCACGGAGATCCCGAATCCGTTTCTCTTCAAACATATTCAATGGCCATGTGCTTTTATTATTGAGCCGTTCCACAATGGATTGATTCTTGTACAATTGGTTATTCACTTGTTCCAATTGACTTAACATCCCCATTGGTTGATGTAATGAAGTGGTCACTGATCCTGAAGTGTTGGCAAGTGAACACATATTATAGCCAAAATCAAGCATAGGGTTGGTAGTCTCAAGGTGGAATGCTAAATCAAAATCAGGGTACAACAAAAACCCAAGCTCATCAGTTAAAAAGGAAACCTGGAATAATTTATCCCCAAAGATGGCATTCGCTTCAGAGCAATCGTGTAGTTTGTTCTGCAAACACAACACCGCTTTAGATACCCTAACCAAATTGGTTTGCAACCTTTCAGTTTCCTCACATGCATGTCTGAAAAACACTTCAATCAACTCGAGGTCGCCACGATGATAGACAGTCGTCTCTTCAGTTGACGCTTCCTTCTTGTTTTCCAATTTCTTTCTGCATCTTTCAACTGATTGAGACTTGGAAAAATCTTGTATCAACAAAAACTCCCACAACAGTTCATGACTGCTGTATGAAGGATGCGTTAAGAGAACCCGCAAAAATGCATTCAGCCGGGTTTGTATTTCATGAATGATTTGTCTCGATAACTTCACTGGCACAGAAAACGGGTTTCTCGGCGCTTTTAATGATGGGATCCACGAAAATGGGTTTTCATAAGCCAACCATTTCTGCAAAAAGATGAAATCCGAAAACGTTCTCTGCACTGTCGTAACACTTGTTGAGCTTGTTGAATTGCCAGACTTTATGACAAAGTACAGCTCGTTATCAATAAATACTGTTCTGGAAATTGCAGTGATGCGACTTCCAATAGGTCGTCTATCAAATAAATACAATTCTAATCAGTTAGCATCCTCCTGTCCCAAGCTCAAGAATAAACTTACCGTCTAACAAAGATAGAGTTTGTGGGTCCCGCGCAATCTCCAACGCTGTAAAGCCGCGGACATCACGTCTCTCCAGATCCAACTGGTTGTTCTGACGAAGCTGAAGAATAGCATTCATTCGCGAATACCTACTGTAAACCATCAATGGTGTAAATCCACGATCGTTTGGCCAATTAATATCCACATGAAAGTTCATTACTTTTTTCAAACCTTGTTTGTCTTTCATAATATGCAGCAGGGTATTACCTCTATTGTCAATGTGATCCAAGATATCCAACCGTGAAGATGCCTGCTTCCATTCTTCAAACCCCAGATCTAACAGCTGGTGATACTGCGGATGGTCGTAGCATCGGCATAATGCAAATAACGGAGTTTGGCCATTAATGTCCTTGTCGGTCCAATCGACATAACTTCCCACCCTTTTTATTATCCATGGTGCATGGAAGAAGTAATGGCCTACTGTGCGTTTCCATTGATCCTTTTGCACAAGATAGCGTTTTATTTGAGCCTCGGAAAGGTTCTTATCCAGATAGTTCAAGAAAACTTCTATGATGTCTTTATCCTCACACTGCACGCTGGACACGAAGAGAGTAGTCTGGTCTTCCATTTTATCAGAGAGCACGTAATCAATAGGTAAAACAGACAGTAAAGATTTTACCGCAGTAGCATTCGAACTTTGAATGGCCAGAAAGAGACAAGATTGCCCTAACTGCGTTCTGGATTGAACCACTGTTTCCCAATCACGTATTTTTCGGATTTCCTCCAGACGACCATTAATATCTTCCTTTCGTTGGATGGAAGTCCATAGCTTTTCATTCTCATCCGACAGAAGAGCCAGCCTGTCCGATTCATGAGTTATATGGTACAACACACCCTCCAAAGTCAACAATGCATACCCTAATGTTCCGGACGCGGTTTCTTGATGGGTAAAATGCTGTATATAATACAATTCACTGTCAAGAGATTTCAAGTCTGATCTGAGCAATACTAAGATGACCAAACTTACCAAACTATCAGCATTCAGACCAACAGAATCGTTCGAATCAGCAACATTATTCTTATCGGTACCATTTACTTTACCATCACTATTGCAATCATTGTTTTGATTTCCAACAATTTGCAATACCGATAAAATGACAGCAATTTTGGATTCACTGCAGTGGCACATGGGGAGCTTATTGATCTCTGTCACTGCTTTGGACACCGATGTATCTAATTGCAACAGCTCTTCTCGTGAAAAAGCCGATGGTAGCCCAATTTGTCCGATATCAACATTTTTGATCTTATCGGCTGCCTTATTAAATTCTTCATCTTTGTTCTTGCGGAGTTTGATAATTTGTGACCAACTTTTTCCATACACATAAGATTCGACATAATTGTGCAAAAGCCTTGTTATGTCATCCCCAGTCAAATCATTTTCATTCGCCATAGCCATTATCACATTAGCATCACCAGATCTGAATATTTGCGTTGCCAGGTCAATGGATTCGTCCAAAGATTTCAGGATTTCATCCTCATTGGAACATTGAGAAACGTTAAAGTTGTCAATCAACAAACTAAGCGGACCAAATAGCTGTCGGCCCAATATGGGATACTTCGCCAAAATTGTTTCAAAATTCTGGTTCTTCTCATCATCGATCCGCTGAATTCGTTTATTACCTTTTCTCCTCCCATCATTGGGTTCGCTCGTGGTTATACTCAGCAATTGATACTTACTGCTGATCGTAGGAGAAACTTCTTTACTAATCATCGGAGAACCAATTAAAGGAGTGTCAATAAGATATATAACAAATTGGCCACCATTCAACATTCCAGGAGTGAACAGCTCTTCCATAACGATCCGTGACCGGATACTTGTCTTAAACCCCTTGTGCGTATATATCTCCTCATCCTTTATTATCACCGTTTTCCCATTAAAGGTGCCAAAATACCTGGCTCTTTGATGGTTCCGTGTGCTCACAGAGACTTGAATTATATGTGAACTAATGAAATCTTCATTCAAACACAAATCGCGGAAGGGCAACGATGTATCCTTATCAACACACCACTCCAATATGCTGGTTTGCGGAACTAGTATGGTGTACCCAGGGGAATTAGAAATTGTATGGACAATGTCCTTGATTTTAGATGATGGAGAGGGATGGTTGAACACCGCATTCAATAGTGGGTTCAGTAAACTAACCGGCATGTCGATTAGCGCTCATCAAAGTTATTGAAAGCTTCTTTTATCTGTGAATAGACATTAGGTGGGTGACTGCCACTAGACGTACAAAGATGGCAAAACCTCCGATCGCCGGTGAATCAACATTGGGAGTTTAGAGATTTTTCCATCACTTCGCTAATCCCCCATAAAAGATAACTTATCGATAATGGCAAAGGGAAAGCATTCAGGCGGACATCGTTCCAGAAACGAAACCAAACACAGAGATAACGTAGAAAGCACGTTTCCCGTAAAGATGGCGATGTGGGTAAGTTGTTTGGAACGTTTCAACGTTTCTGGTGCGTATCAGCAGAGTTTTAATTTTTTTTCGCAAGGATTTTAACCATTGTGATCCCAAAAGATGCAGTGGCAAAAAACTAAGTCGACTTGGTCTTATAAGATCTCTTAGAGTCGGTCAGAAGTTTGGAGGTATTGTGGTTTCGTAAGTGTGGTGTGTTGCCAAAAATTTTCCAGCTATCTCAACAACTAATACATTCAGACCTAATGGCAAAGACCCTGTTTGTCCAGATGACAGAGAAATCGTGGAAACTGGTGGAGCAGCTGTAGTTGAATGCTCCTGGGCTCGAATTGATGAAATACCATTCAAAAAGATCGGCGGTAAATACGAACGGCTCTTACCTTACTTGATTGCGGCAAACCCAGTTAATTACGGTAAACCATGGAGATTGAACTGCGTGGAAGCGTTGGCGGCTTGTTTTGCAATCACAGGACACAAGGAATGGGCAGAAGAAGTTTTGGCCCATTTTTCATGGGGACCAAACTTTCTCGAAATCAACGAACCTTTAATTGAAATGTATCAAGAGTGTACTGATGCGCAGTCCGTGAAAGCTGCACAAGAAACATATTTGAAAGTTTTGGAAGAAGAAGCAGAAGAGCGCAAAAAACAAAAAGAATCTGGCGAAGATATGTGGATAACTGGGAATACGAATCATGGTCAGCCCGGTGAATTACCTCCAAGCGATTCTGATGCTTATGAACATAGTAGTGATGAGGATGATGACGACGATAGTGAACATGAAACTCTAGACGAAAAATATTATCCCAAAACTAACAATAACGATACTACAGGATTGGATGAAAAAACAAAAGATCTTTCATTGTAAATATATATGTTAAATCTATGACCCAAAGAATTTGGCCTTGAAACTGGCCTTCAACGCGTTTGTTTTTGCATCCTTGATCATATCGTTTAGGCTGTTCATATATTCTGCACTAGTTTGCTCCAAACTGTCAAGTGCATTTTGTACGTTTCCAATTTTATTGCCCCTTTCGTCAACTCCCTGCCGCATGGCGTTGAATGAGTTTTGTGAACTACTAGTAGACGTTCTTTCTTGTTTCCGTAACAGACGTTCCTGTTCAGCTCGTGCCTTTTCTTGCTCAATCTGAGCTTTGGACTTTGGTCGTCTTGGCCCGCCAATGAGTTCATCAAGATCCTCAGCTGAAATATACTGTCTTCCCTTGACCCATTGTATCGTACTAATGGTTGGCCTATTAGGAATTGCTTTCATGACATCAAACAGCGCATCTTGGTTGATGTCATCAAACTTGACGCCTTTGCCCCAAATTCGAATCATTGAACCCGAAGTTTTACTTGGTCTCAAAACCACATCACCATTCCGAGTGACCATGCTCTCGGACGCATATTCTCGAGTGCAAACATATGGCAACAACCGTTGGGCAACCTCTCTCATTCCTGGAACGGAAAGAACTCTCATTTCAGAATTCTGAGTAATACACACTAATGCAAGCGAATCGCCCTCTCGAAGATACGATATTCCTGCACTGGCACAGGTAAAATTAAACTTTTTATGAGTGATTCTGCTATCCGGCTGCCTAATCACTCGACCTTGTGTTCTTGTAACTGCGAGCAGGATACCTGGGATTTGGATTCCTTGAGCTAATTTTCCCAACGTTTCCATATCAGCAACGGCTGAGATTCCCGAATCTGCGTTGATTGGAGTCAAATACAAGATGGGTTCATCAGCCACTGAAAAAGATCCAACTGGTGCAACTTGATATCCGCCATGTTGATTTGGCAAGATGCGATATGTGTGGACTTTGCCAGTCGATGTGCCTGCTGTCAGGACTATGCTAGAATAGCTATCATCATGAAGAGTATGAATGCCAAATTCAAGGACAGTAGCATACTCATTCGTGTTCCCACTTGCTGTGCGGGAGGACCGTTTCATGAATGAAGAAGAAGAAGATGCCTGTGTCTGTTGCAGAGAAGACAAAAAGATACAGGCAGGCCCTCGTCTATCAACGACAGCAATTTGCCCGTTAGCATAACCAATTGCGACAAACCCGATTTCTGAATGCGTCAACGCAGTAACTGGTGCTGATGGAGCTAAGGTAATCAATGATTGCGGCATAAAACCTTCTTTGATGTGGTGTGGCGCCCGCCCTTTAATATCTTCAATAGCAATTGGACCATCATTGGAAACAGGTTTAATATCAGATATGGCTTTACCCTTGTTTCTTCCAAAGCTGAAAAGTGCGACCTGGCCTGTTTCACTTGCAGCTGCTAGTTCACCAGATGGACCAGCAAATGAAATCTTTTTGGCCGCAATCCCGGAATGCTGATTCAATGCAGCAGACATTGATATTTCCAAAACATTGGCATCTTCAATTTCTCCGTGTGAACCATCCCAAATTTTGATACTTCCATCGCTATGTCCTGTGCATAGCGCCGTTCGATCTTGGAAGCTCCGTAAGTGGCGTCGAGCGGGCGCACCGCCTTTAAATAATCCTCCAGGCCCATGAACTGCAGCCATCATACCAATCCACTGGTTACGAGGAACCAATGCTACGGCCTCAGTGGTGATATAAGGCGTGACCCACCCAAGAGCAGGCGGAATGATTGTTGGATCGGTGATGATATTACCGGTTGGATAGCCCATGGTAACAAATTCCCCAGACGTGAGTAATACAAAGAAGTGCTGTGGATTGTAGTTACCAGCATAAAATGGATTTTCCTTTGGAAGCATTAAAATTTTAGCAACATCGCACTGTTCAGGTAATGGGAAAATCTTTTGTCTCTTCGGAGTGGCGTAATGCTGTCCCATAGCTTGGTAAGAAGTCATAGCTACTGACGGGGTACTGCCAAAATCTAACATGGTAACCCCTTTTACCATTGATCCTTGGAAAGTATCACCACCAGAAACCAAGATGGATGTTTCTTCTGGATTAGAAGTGCAACACCACAGGACATTAGTGATATCGTTACGGTGTTCCACCTCCCCTCCTGGTGGTGAGGCGGCAGCGGCTCTTCGAGGGACATTAACTTCAGTATCAATTAGAGTACGAGCCTGTAGCAGATTCCCCTCAGTAGAGTCCCAGAACACCAGAGAGCCATCACGATGAGCTGTTAGAATATGGTGTCCATTCGGATGCCACACTGCTGTCACAACCTGGGGGTATCTGTGTTGACTGGTGAGATTAGGGTCCACATCACCTCCTGGTGCGCCTGGAGGCACTTCATACCGTAGACTTAGAATAATCTCACTTCGTGCGATAGAAAACACGATGACCACATCATTGTAACATACCAAAAGAGTTGCTGTATCGCGGGGATGGAAAGATAAGCTCAACACGGGAGACATTCTAAAACTAGCAAACACACTTTTCTGTAAGTTTCCAATGCGGTAGGGAGCGAGACAACCCCTATCAACATCGTAGACCATAACTTGTCCATTCTCCAGACCGACAAATAGCCAATCTAAAGATGGGTCCGATTCAACCGCTGTGACGTTACCAGTGACATGATAATTAGATAACGTTTCTTTTGTATCTAATGATATCACGTTGATGTAGTTTTTAGCATCGACAGTGACCAGATAATAAGAGCGCACAATCTTTACGTGGTTTATTGGGCAATCCGACGGATTGAACACAACTTCTACATTTTCTTGTCCAAGAACATGCACTTTACCATTATCCGTGGCAACGGCGAACAAGCTTTGTACTGGGTCAAACGCCATACACGTAGGAACTCCAGAAAGTCCATATCGTGCCACATCATCAATATTAAACAACCGTTCATTCAGAGCTGCTGAGAAATCATGCTCTCCCAGACTTTTCAACTTTGATAGCATCGACGTCATGGTGTTGCTGTGTGTTTAAGAACGTGATGACCTCGGAAGTTGGGAACTAATACCACCAACTGCCAAGAATTTTTGGTAATCTCGCCTGAACCAAAGAAAAGGGTGAGTGTGATGGAGATCTGTAACTTTATCCGTTCATTATTTTATGTGATCCTAAAATATGGGAGTTATGGTGAACTCGCAGTACACATTCTGAAAAGTCAGCTTCGCCCAAATGAATGACACATATGTAACTTTCAACCGACAAAATATATGACGCATAGCTTATGCATATGATCAACGTGATAAAATTTGATGTGTAGACAACATTCCTATGACATATGACATATGGTGTAACGTAAACACTGAATGAACGATTAAAACCGGTAGTCCTATCGAACTAGTATAATAGAGTGAGGATTCCAACAATCGAACTATGTGGGGGTATGAATCAATTGGGCCTTTTTATTTTTTTATTTTCTATTTTATTTTTTTAATAAATTACACAAACAGTAAAATCAATGCGACTCGCAGATACAACTGCACGTTGGTACTGGACAGACGTCGTGTTTGCTGAACCATTCTTTGGCATGACCTGCGTGGAGTCCATGGTTGCATGACAAACAGAATGTTGCCCATTGCTCGAATTGCTTGCTGAGGTTTTCTGCGGTGCTAGCAGTTTTCGGCTTCAACCCTGGTAATGGCGATCCCAATGGTAATAAACACACAGCACACCGCGTTAGAGGGTTATTACAAGATTGGCATTTCCCAATTGTTTCTTTTGGCATCAGTTTGTTATTAGCTTTAGAAGTTCCCATTTGGCCCTGTCGTGAATTGTTATTTTTTTTTGAGGTATTCCCTCCTCCAATAATTTTTTTGCAATGGTTGCACCGGACATAGATTTGTTTCGGCGGTGGTTTGATCGTAGCATTTCCTGCAAAGTTTTTGGACAAAGCGTTCCGGCCAACATCAAACCTGGCTCGTTGACTAAACATTCTCCATCGGTTTAATAACAGTCGATATTCACCAATCCAAGTGCTTATAATTGCGTTTTCAAAATATCGTGGGCAACCAAAAGAAGTTATTAAAGATGGTGTTTGGACGTCACCGGTTTTGTCGATGTAACACTGAAGCAGTTTGACGACTCTTGGTGTTATTCCTGTTAATATGATCCCTTCTAAATCACCACTTTGGACCACTCTTTCTGAAACCCTGTTTAAATAAGATGACAACTCAGAGTCAGGTAAAAATCTTAGCGCAATCCCTAGCCGTTCAACAAGTGGCAGCGAACCTTCATCCAGCACATCCAGCCAAGAGCCATCAGAAATGAATGCAAAAACGGCCCTCAAATACGGATCGGATAGGTCTGACGCTAATCGCCTACATTGTTCTCGCCACGGGCTATTAGAATGCGTGTCCTTATAAGCCAGATATCCTGCTACAGCTGTTGACATCAATTTGAGGCGCTGTTTGTTAGAATTTGCGAGAGCTTCAACAGCTCTTTCCACATTACCATGGAAAACTGCCCAACCTGCGGCCTTCTCATATCTCCCCTTCTTTTCTAGTTCCTCCATCCTCGAGTCAAGGCCGTCTAAATCAAAATTCCATCCTGCGACCAACAGAGACAGGCGTCGCCGATTCTCATTCTCTCCACCCGAGACTGACGGGGAAATAAATACTTTTTTGGACGCCTTTACTATTAATGAAATTGTTTCATTAAATCCTTTATCCGAGACATTCTTAGTATTCCCCATAGCTCTAGACTGTTCCACGAGGTCAGTTGACCCTTGCCATATGCCCAAAACCCCTTCGTAACCAAGATCTAATTCACCCTTTGCCATGTCACCTCTTGATTCTGCGCGTTTTGCCTGAAGAAGCCATTGCCACGCATGCCGTATATAGCTGTCATCTGACTCATTTTGCAAAATTTCAATATTGGCGGCACAATCCAGAGAATACCCGTTTTCAGCTCTCCACCTCATTGTGCATGAAATATCTCGATTCAAAACTGATCTGTAATCTAGTAGACCTTCAAATCTGGGTTCGGTGTCTTCAGCAATTGATTCCACATCATGCTCAGTGTTTCCATCCTCTTCATCGTCGCCATCCTCATCTTCATCTTCATCCTCATCAATGCCGTCGTTATCATGCTCATCGATCTTCGTAGGTGTTTGTTTGTGCGAGTGACTTGATTTGGATGATTTTCTCCTGTCATTGGCCTTTGAGTATTCATCCGCTGCTGGTGATGTAGTTGCAATAGATACTCTTTCCGGGTCAACAATGGCAAGATTATTGTATGGGTCAAAGCTTGTGGAATCTGGACTTTCTATCACGTTCATTCGAAACAACTGACCTGATTGGCGGATGCACATAAAGTTGACGGACTTTGGGTTGGCCACGTCGTTACAGTAGTCAAACGAAGTTACTTTATCAAAAACAGTCTTGTGGTCCAAAACACAGGAAACGAATAACGCCCCGTTCTGTGTGATGTATGAGTTCTTATTAGACTCGTGTCCACTAGAATAATCTCCATTGGAATGCTGCATTGTGTGATGGAACCGTGCAGCCCGCTCGGGCATTGGAGGGACATACCCTGTCTGCCATCGCCTGATTAATTCGCCATCATTCAGGATGGAAAACTCATTACTGTTTGATAAAGAGAATCGAAAACATGAGTGGCCTTTCCTGGAATTATCACCAAAAAGTCTCGGCATATATAACAAAGGGTCAGTATTAGATCCACTGGATCGCATTTGGCGCCGGTCCCATACAGCGACCGAACTATCAGCATATGATGCGAAATAATCGTCATCGTGCGGGTTCACCGTGATTCCCTGGGTATATTTAGCGACGCATTGAAAATTCGGCGTTGGGGACCGCAGATCAAACTCCCTGATTGATTTGTAACTCCCACACAGTAAAATATTAGGATTCCTTGGTAAAAATTCAACCGATGACACTACTTCGTTCGGTAGGTGGGCCTCAAGAGGGGATGTTACTTTTTCGTTTTTAGGCGCCGAGGATGGTGACGACGCACTGGAATAGTGTTCCATATTCCAAATGACTAAGCAATTGTCATTCCGCACTTTATCCATCCCTGCTGCAACTAACCCCTGAGAATTAAATGCGACCGAATTACATGTTCTGGATTGTTTTGGCTTCAATTTGAGTGCTGGAACGTTCGGATTTTTTAAATTGAATATATTCACAACGCCATTAGATTGACCAGCGCAAATCAGCCCTTCTTCCACCCCAGAATAATTGTAGCATTGTACCGAGTCAAGGTCTGTGTGCGAAAAAAGTTTGTTTGTGGAGTATTTTTTGGCCTGAATTGGGTCAGCTTAGTTACACAACACCACTAATAACTTACCTTGTATACAGATTCGTAAAGACTGACTTCATCTCGTGAAGGACTCAGCGTCACAAAAAACTGGGAATTCCCATTGTCCCATTGGTGTGTATGGGCTATCTTTGCCGTCATATTTGATGTATTAGTGTTGTGTGGAGTCGATGTCGGTGGGATAAAACGATGGCCGATAAAGCCGGGGGGCCAGGGTCGTCAGACCTATCGACTCGTAATGATGCAAGTTGGACGAAGAACGGTGGCATTAGCGGCAAACTGAACACATAATTGTAAAAGAAGGTAATGACTAAGCGAGTTCAAGTGTTCGCCATGTTTTATCACGCCGAATAGTTTTTACATGTACTGTTGCCTGTCGACTAAGAATGAGCAAGCAGTAACCGCGC
>JAJLUK010000068.1:34328-48179 GCA_030570055.1 Blastobotrys chiropterorum
TTTTTTTTTTTTTTTTTTTTTTTTTTTTTTTTTTTTTTTTTTTTTTTTTTTTTTTTTTTTTTTTTTTTTTTTTTTTTTTTTTTTTTTTTTTTTTTTTTGGGAGTAATTTCCGCTGTCGTTTCATAATTTTTAAATCAAACTGATAATGTTTCGAACGGTGTCATTGCGGAAACAGGTCCCAAGAGTCTATGGGGATCTCATCTCCCGCATTGGCGAAGTGCAATATAGCAGTAAGTCCTCGGACTCTCCTGCAATTACAAAAGAAGACTTGGATCCATTCAATCGCAAGGGTCAAATGAACAACCAGTCGAAACGAGAACAGCAGATTTTCACAAGTTTGATGGACTCGATTTTCGAACAAAAGAGTGCTGGAGCGCCGAAGAATCGTAAAACTTCACAGCCGATGCCGCCCAACTTACAAATGCTCTTCCAACAGTCTATAGATTCCAACAAAGTCCAAATGGGGATGGTGAATGAGGATATGAGAAGAATGCCGCTTTCGTCAGGAAACCTGTTCCGTAGTGAAGAAGGCGAGGGTTCGCCTGTTGCAAAAACTGAACTGGAGCATTTGTCTAAGCTGTGCCATCCCATTTTGCAGCATATTTCAAACATGGAAACCGATGTGGAGGTATTAGAGTATTTTTTTGATAAAGTTTTGTCTAAAGCTAGCTCTTTGGAGAATGTGGAGGTTGATGAAAATACCGAATTATCGGTTGACAATCCACCTGTCACGAAAAGAACTGCGCCAATATTCCTTTATCATGTTTTGGACACATTAGATAACGCATTCCAATCGCCTGAACAGGTAATCACCTTGTTCGAAATGTCAAAAAGAAGGGGTACCGATTTCTATGCGTCCGCGTGTTCAGTGGAAGTCTACAATAAGATCTTGCAGGTCCGTTGGAAATATTATCGAGATTTGTATGCAGTTGAGTCGCTTTTGTCGGAAATGACAGTGAATGCTGTCACTGGGAACAGCGAAACTGTTCAGATCATCGGACAAATCCATGGAGATTATTTGGAAGCGAAACATGGAGTTTCGGATGGCTTTAGTTTGTGGAACAAGGAAGATAGTCGGCGGGTGAAGTCTCTCGATCAATACCGTCTCAACATTATTTCGGAGACCTATGATGAAGTACGGGAGAATCCAAATTAGGCGTGGGGAATTATGGGTGTCGGATGCCAAAAACAAACAAGTGGCCTGTGCATTCTTTCAATTCAGCGTTGCAGCTACTTATGAATCGGCATTCTAGATACATAATTCGTTGTCCATTGTCTAAATATGCATAATAACTAGCTAATAGATTTTATTTATTGTACCGAGAGAACTCCAGAGGATGAATCTTTTTAAGAACTATGGGCGCATAAAGACCCGTCAAGGTACCTTGTTAGTTATGAATATTGCTAACAATATGGCATTTGGTTAAAGTCTTTCTCAGAGGAGGATTTGTTACGCGTACTTGTAACTGAAACTTGACGATCCATACGTAGATGCAAATTTGAATCTATGAATACCTACCTATGTGCAATTAAGTCTTACCCGCGTTTATAAAACAATATGGTCAGAACGTAGCACAGCAACGACAACTCTGCACTTGTAACAAAAACAGTAGCCGCTTCAAAGAATCCGACGGCCCTTATAAAGACCCCGCTAGTGGGTGTCCACTTCCCCTCGTGTCATGTTCGCGAACGTTCTTCCCCCACATATTTTTCTCGGATTCGAGGTGCGGCTCACGTTGAAAAGGTGGAAATTAATTGTTGAAATTACCGAAGATTGCCGACACCGAAGACCATCAACGACCCTTACCATGACTGAGATCCAGAGCGTTTGCGAGGACTGTTGGAAGCTGGTAGCTCGATATCTGGAGAGCCCCAAGGCTCTTGAAAGTGGGCGAAAGCAGGTTGAGATGAGCAAACAGATCATCCACGATTCGCTAGATAAGCATGAGTAAGCAAAATAACCCCACTGTGAGCTCGTCCGAGACCATTAACAACAGTGTAGTATCCGAGAAATTGCATTATCCTTTAACGGAGGAAAGGACTGTCTGGTCATGTTGGTCCTCTTCTTGGCTGTGCTGCATGAGAGAAGAGAAACCCATGACGTGTTTGCGCATTTGGACAAGATTCCATCAGTCTACGTCCACGTAGAAAACTCATTCAAACAAGTGGACGACTTTGTGGACGAGTGCAAAGCGAAGTATCATCTTGATGTCGTGCGGTTGGCTCCTCCTCTGAAGGATGGGTTTGAGAAATACCTTGGCATGAAGCCGGACATTCGTGCCATCTTGGTTGGGATCAGGCGAACAGACCCATATGGCGGTAAGCTGACCTATTACGAACGCACTGACCATGGTTGGCCCGATTTCATGCGGATCCATCCAGTGTTGGAATGGCATTACGTGGAGATTTGGGATTTCCTACGATTTCTCAAGATCCCATACTGCTGTTTGTATGATATGGGCTACACTTCCTTAGGCGGGACTACCAATACTGTCCGTAACCCATGGTTGAAGCAAAAGGGCGACCAATATAAACCTGCATATGAATTGGTTGACGATGAGAAGGAACGGTTGAGTAGACAAGGTTAGCACTAGACATACAGATATAACGCACTCAATAGATTATTAGCGGATATATTAGTTTTGCGCTCTTTGCTCATTCCCCTGTGGTTTGATCACATCTTTCGGTACAATATTTATATAAATTTCATGGGTCTATAAAAAGATAAATTAGGTTCTACTTGAACGAGTTCGGCGTCGTCGTTTGCTTGGCTCACTAGTTTCGAGTCGCTCCAATTCCTCATCATCAAGATCTGTCAACGGGCTCATTTCACGCCTCAAGCGATCACCCGTCCACAATTCCTGGTCATTAATATGAAGGCCATCCGGCATAAAATTTTTGAAGTCCGGTAGGCCAGTCGTTGGATCTGTAGGCAATGCCTCATACTTTCTCCGCGCACGATCGACCATCGGAGAAAGCATTTTATGAAGCCGTGCGAGCGGTTTTTCATATTCCGCCTGATTGGAGAGAGAAATGAGCGTTTCAAAGTCATTTGCAAACTCAGCAACCGATTTGTATTCTTGAGACTTGATTTTCTGCTCGATATATTCCATCGTGGTGGAGTTCAACGATTCTGGGTGTGTTTTGTCGAACGAAACTATTCGAGACCATAGCGGGTTGATAAAATAGATAATGGGAGAATAGACCAAGTTTATAATGCTTTGTTGGCGTTCAAAAATTTTGTATTTTAACTCTTCCCGCTGTTTGACCTGATCAGTCAATACCCGCAATTTTTCCAGATTTTCCAACAAACCCTCGTATCTTTGGAGTTTCGACGCTGCTTCTTCTTGGGTCAATTGTTGATTCGGATCAACCTCTAATGCCAACTGTAGCCGTTTGGACAGTGCCGCTCCTCGTTTCATTTGTCGCTTTAAGGCCCAGTACCGACACATTTGTTGGATAAACTCTCGGAGCTTCATGACATGGAACTTGGTCATGACATGATAAATTTTCTCCACAATGACTGACGGGATGACAGGCGTACCCTGCTCAGTACGCCATGGCTGACCACCAGGGGCCGTCTTGCGGACGTATTTGACATTCTGCTTGATGCTGGATTGGTTTTTGAATAAGCGTTCCCATTCATTCCCGCTGTATGCATATCGATTCAGGGTTTGCGCGAAATGAGCTTGGGATTCTCGAACTTTGACCTTCACTTCAAGTGGCGAAAACTTGTGGTCTGGTGGCGTGTGGTTGTCACAATATGAAAACAGCGTTCCAGGATCATTGATGGCCCCGAATGCACCCATTGTCATTTTCATGTAAAGAGAAGCTCTTCTCGCGCAGGTGGGATGGAAAGCTTGGAAACAGTTCTTGTTGGCACACTGGATGCACGCGCCAACTCGACACTTGCAAATATAGCAGCACAGCTTCCATCGTCCTCGCGGAATTCTGGCCAACCCCGTAACAGGCTCCATGTAGATTGGATATTTCACGCTGACCTCTGGGATCCATAGTGAACACAATGCATGAACCCAGTGATTTGTATCTGTTGGCTTGAAAGCACCTGGTTCTTCATTTGGACAAAACACACATGATACGGTGTGTTTCGGAGATATTGTACACTTGTTACACAGCCATTGGCCCTCAGGGATGAATGGTACCCCGTAGCATTCTTGGTGTACTGCGATATCGCAACCATCACAAAACACAATGGCATTGGAATTGTCGCATTCTGACTCGTCGCAGATAATGCATCGTTGTTCTTCGGTTGGTGTAGTTTCATTAGTGCTGGCGTTTGGATTGTTTCGTTTCTTTGGGGGCATTCTCCGTTCCAAGATGAACCATTCGGTCTCCAGCAATGTCATCGTGACCTCGAACAGTTCTTTGGAAATACAATCCAAAGACTGGTTTTTCCGTTTTTGATTAAACAGCTCCAAAAAACGTTCGTCTTGCTCGTCCATATCATATTCCACTCGAATAGATCGCCCTGGAGTGGCCGTAGCGGACTTGTGTCTCGAACTCCGCTTTTCGCCTCCGCCAAAACTGTAATTGCCTAATGCCGGATCATTCTGTGAAACGAATCCTCGAATGTACGACTCGGGTATTTCGAATTCGTCCGACTGGGTATAACCAACTCCAATCATGGCCTTTTCGGTGGTGTAATCTTCATCCTGATGATGTTGATCTTGAAACCTGCGATAGGATGGCTTTGGTTTATCGTTAACGACGGCATTACCATTGATACTCCCACCATCGTCCTCGCCAGAATAATATATGCTCAGGGGCTTGGAAACTTTCAGATCCGGATATAAGTCCTTGTGGTGGTATTCTTCTCGCGGCTTTTCCAGCACGTTGCGGTTGCATCCACCGTTCAAATATCCAAACCCCTCGCCAACAATCCGTCTCGCCTTTCTTTTACGCGACGACGAAGACATGCAGGTTAGTGATTATATATGTATCGCTTTTTTTTTTTTTTTTGGCTTGATCCTTCTCCACGCGTTGGCTTCCTGCCCGCTGTTTTTTGAAACCAATCCTTGTGCGCGCGCGGTTTGGACATTTATGCATGTTCAGCCTCACGGGTGTGAATAGATGGCTCAAGTCTATAGCGGGCTGTAAAGGGTAACTGGCAGGTTCGCTCTGGAAATAGAGGATGGTGATAGTAGAGAGATGAGAATTGTGTTAATACGTCTTCATAATACCCTGGTGGATAAGCACAGGGACGTTCATCCGGACTTACTTGTGCTGATCTACTATCCAACCCGAAAAACTCTGATGACAAAAAAGACACATAAACAAATTCTTCTTACTGCCTCATCAAATATTACATAAGACTTATGGCCCATTCTAATGTGTCGAGCTGGGTCGTCTCTGCCATCTTCCCCTAGGAATATTGGTTACGACCATTCTCGCTTATAATTAATACCGACAAATTAAACCTCCCAAGGAAATATTTATTTTTTATCTGATTTTTTTTTTTTTTTTTTGTTCACCGTGTTCACCACCGAATATTCATAAACCATGGATTATCAGAATCGTGCTGGCTCGAAGAAGGGCGGTAAGTATATCCATAGACAGACGTTCGTGTGCGAGCGATTCTTTAAAGAATCGTTTTGCCACCAACGTACCAGGGCCACACACAAAAGTACTAATGCAATATTCTAGGCGGGGGTGTTGCTGGTCAAAGCGAAACTAATGCTTCGAGACAACAGCGTCTACGACAGTTGGCTCTGGAAACGATCAACCTCGACAAGGACCCATACATTTTCAAAAACCATTTGGGTGCATTTGAATGCAGACTTTGTCTGACTACACACACTAATGATGGGTCCTATCTCTCCCATACTCAAGGGAAAAAGCACCAAACCAATTTGGCACGGAGGCAGGCGATGGAAAACAAAGAGGCCAAGATTGATCCCATCACGGGTCTTCCAATTGGAGCTAACCCGAGTGCATCCACCGTCCAAGTCAAAAAGACAGTGAAAATCGGTAGACCAGGATATAAAATCACTAAAATTCAAGATCCTGTCACCAAACAGATGGGACTCTTGTTTAAAATTCAGTATCCAGAGATCGGTACAGACGTTAGACCGCGCTACCGTTTTATGAGTGCGTTTGAGCAAAAAGTGGAAACTCCTGATAAGAACTTCCAGTACTTGCTGGTTGCAGCAGAGCCATATGAGACGTGCGCGTTTAAGATCGAAGCAGGTGAGATTGACCAAACTTCCGGCAAGTTTTTTTCTTATTTTGATCAGGATACAAAAGAATACTTCTTCCAGTTCCTTTTCAAATGATTCGGAGCCGATAACGCCGTCTTGTTCACAAGCCTATTTCACCAGGCACTAAAATACAACTACCTAGTACACTCTTTGGGTATCGATCATCATGCAGCCAGGGATCTCGCGCCTCCGGGGGGGAAGGGTTTCCACCATGGCACAAAAACGCCATTTGTAATGTCCAGCTAAAACACACTGTCGAGTCAGTCCTAACAAGTAATAATAATAACGGCGGAGGACCTAAGGGTGGCCTCGGTTGAACCCTCGTCCGTTGAGTCCGTTCCCCGCTTTTTTGGTGCAACGCAATATTAATGTGGAGAATGGTTGGTTCGGAGCCCGAAAGCGCCGACCCCGAACACCCTATATAAAACGAGCTTGGACCTGTCCAATTGAGTGTAGGAAAATAACAATAATGGTACTAACATCGCCGTTTGGAGACGTGCCACACTTTTACACTGGGAATCTGGTCAAGTTCATCCAGCAGAGCGAACATGTCCAGAATAGACTAGACAAGAAGATATTAATCGACGCCAAAACGGAAGAATTTATAACCCCACGACAACTGTTTGATGGAGGCGGTAAAATCTCTAGTTTGTTAAGTCAAAAATATGGGTTGGGGTACGACGGGGTCGTTTGCATGTTTTGTCCAAACAGCGTATACATTACGGTTGTTCACCATGGTATACTTGGGCTGGGCGCTGTTGTTACTCCTGCCAACGTGGCCTATCTTCCGAAAGAGCTTCACCATCAGCTCTCACTGTCAGCGGCGTCAATTGTGATCACCGTTCCGTCATTACGCGATGTTGTCGACGAAGCCAGCAGTCTCCCGGGAGCAAAAGTGAAACACGTACTATACCTAGACGACGTGATGAAAGAATCACAATCCTACCCCTACCTGGCTCCCGTGGACCTACCTGGTGATTTGGCTAAAACCAAGGAGGCGTTTTATTGTTTCTCGTCAGGCACGAGTGGTGTCGCCAAAGGCGTCATGAGTACGCACTTCAACATGACATCCAATGTGCAGCAACTTGAATATTCCTCTTCGTTCTCAAACAACTCAGATCCCTCGGAAGGCGTTGGAATTGGGTTCCTTCCAATGACCCACATGTACGGGTTGATGAAGATCACCAATCTAGTTCCATATTTCGCATCATGCTCAATTGTCATGGAGAAATTCGATTTTGAACTCCTATTAAAGTCAATTATGAAGTATAAAATCAAGGGACTGCCGGTTGTTCCGCCAATTGCTGTGTTGTTGGCCAAACATCCGCTGGTTGAGAAATATCCAATCCATGAAATTGTTGAAGAAGTGTATAGTGGCGCAGCGCCGCTGAGTGATTCAGTTGTGAAAGAATTGACGACCCGATTAGGCTGTGTGATCAAACAGGGATATGGTCTCACAGAAACGTCGCCATCGTGCCATAACACAAGTTTTGACGAAAGCATCTACAACCCGGACAGTGTGGGCTGGCTCATTTCATCCATGGAAGCGAGAATTGTTGACTCTGAAGGAAATGATGTTCCTGTTGGTGAGCGTGGGGAGCTGTGGGTCAAAGGACCGAATATCATGAAGGGATATCTAAAAAACCCTGAGGCAACTGCAGCTACAATGTCTCCAGATGGATTTTTCAAAACAGGAGATGTGGCAATTGTAGATGAGACTGGACAGTATTACATTGTTGATCGACTCAAGGAATTGATCAAGTCGCATGGTTTCCAAGTTGCACCAGCGGAGATTGAAGCTATCCTGTTATCACACCCTCATGTTGCCGATGCTGCTGTAATTGGCCATTTTGTTGAAGAAATTTCAGCTGAACATCCAAGGGCGTTTATCCAATTGAAGGATGAAACGGCAGACCCACTCGAAATCAAGTCCTGGTTCGATTCGAGAGTGGCGAGGCATAAGAGGTTATGGGGTGGTATTGTAATCTTAGACGCCATCCCCAAGAATCCATCCGGTAAAATTCTCAGGAGAGAACTCCGTGCTAGGAAAGATAGCAACGTCCATGGTTATACGAAAGCTAAGCTCTAATTTGTTTGTAAAGCAATATTGATAGATATGAATACAGTGTATTAACCAACGCGTTTGGCGTTGTTCAAATCGGCAGAATTGTCAGTGGAGATTTAAACAGATTGTATACTCATGCAGAACCATATCAACAAAGGAGGTTATGGATTCTTAACCGTTCAAGCCCCGATAGAGCTGATTTTTTCTCATCTGGCTCGGTATGCATATTTTGAGAGTTTAAGATTCGCGGGATGGTCGAGCAGTGGATGTCTCTGTGACTATCCTGATGAGCAGTATCTTTGGATGGTTGGAAGTCCCGAGCGTACTGTTTTCCTGCTTCAAGATTAACACAGGATAAGTCTAAATTGTCGGGTTGCCTCAACTCAGATGACTTTACCAAAGCCACCTTCTTTTGTCTTGGATGTTCTAACTGCTGTTAGCGTAATTGTCATAGTGAAATTCAATTCACTCACTTTTTGATCTTTTAACTGCCAAAGGCGGTGAGTAATTAAAACAGTCATGCTGAAAGCTTTTCAGGCTGTATAAGCTATCACCTGGTCAACAATCGTGTTAGCAACTGAATGACTACTTGAACCAATTCGGCTTACTTTTGGATCTACCGAGTCGCAGAACCGACGAAACGCCGTTATTGCACCGCGTGGATTGAGTGTTTACGCGAAATGATCTGTTTCCTGTGAACTAATGTTAATTTCATGGGCTTGAATAGTTCATTCATGAACACGCAGTTTTACCTTTAAACGCCATTTTGGAGCACTTTAGAATCTCGCTTTCGTTTTTGTAATTTGGGAACCAGATGGATGAGATGGGCATATATATTCTAAAACCATAATGTCTCAATTGATTTCATAAAAATTCAGAACCGACACCAATCTAAGACAGACTGGGACAAAGATGAAATCTTGATTTTAGGCGATATACATAGAACAAAAGATAAATCGGTTCGCATATGTATTTTTGCACGAACCTCAATAATTGTTATTACTGCGCTGTAAACAGTAGATATGCTATGCATAACATTGTATACATGTGCATGAAAACGGTCATGTATAGGGTTTGCGTAACACAGAAAAACATGACTGATCACCGTTACAACATACCCTAAAAATCCAATGTGGTTCTATATACTCAGGACTCTAGTTTATGTTTAACTGCATGTAGTCGCCGGTATCGGTAATATCCCACATAACCCGGTTCATGCATAATCTTGTCCGCGCGGGGTAACAATAAATGTAGAACTTAAGCATTAAATAGTTAAGTGGGGCTAGTTATGCACAAGACGTAGTAGGATAAAACCTTGCAACGTTATCTGCGAAACACCATAATGTCCAACGTTAACGTTAACTGGCATGCAAGCATCAATTTTAACGGCCGTAAAAGACGTAACCCAGAGTTCACGCATATCGTGATCACTCATGCAATACATATTAATATAATGTATATTTATTAACATGTACAATATTTATATATATTAAACAAAAATTAAATATTAATGTTAATTTAAGCGGCTAGCTATATATACTTAATTATTAATAATTATAATTGGGTCATATATATATGAGATATATATATATATCGATGCATATGCGCACGTGATCACGTGACCACGTACATAAACACGCGCTAGCAAAAATATAATGGTCCCTGGCGGGTTCGAACCGCCGATCTTCGCGTATCAACTGGAAACTGTTTGCAATTTCCGTGACTTTATTAGCACGACGCCTTAACCAACTGGGCCAAGGGACCTCGGACGAAAAGTCGTGTTTTCGACTCGAATTCGGACAGTGGGTTTTGCTATTTGAAAATTTTTGAAAGAAAGGGCCAATTTAAGGCCGCGAGGCTTTCACACCAACCATTTTGAATAACACGAACCAAAGAAATTTTACAAAATCGATGCGTTGTGGCCTTAATGGAGAAATTTAGGAATTTTCCGTGAGTACCCATTTTGATTGCACATCACCTCCGAGACATCATCCAGTAAAATATCGTAGAAAGCCTCTAACGGCCTCGAATTAAGTGTGTTTTGGGTATCCAACTGGGTCCCACGCAAGAGGCGAGTTCAACGAACCTATGGCACAAAACAACACCACACGGCAGTATACGCAAAAATCCCGATGCAGAAAATTTTAAATTATATTACACAAAATAACGATTTAAAAGTTAAACTTTTTTGAACGGATGAAGCATCATTTCTTTTCCGAGGACTTGCTTCTGTTTTGATATCTTGGCGAAGTAAATCCCGCCTGCAGAAACAATGTAACTTGCAGCAGAAAAAAAGACCAACCCTAAGCGGGACTTGTTGAAAATTACCAGAGCAATTGGCTCTGAAAAAGTAGCTGGGATCACACACGTGAGCCAGATCATCGCTAATCCTGCGTCGACATTGTCGAGGCCAGCAATCTCAGCAGTACATGAACCAGCGGTCGCCCAAAATATGCCGCAGGCGATGCCAACAATGATCGCGAAGGGGATAGCTGAGCCAAAACTAGAAATAAACGGCCAATAGAGAAACAGAGCAATACCGGTAAACGACGTTAAAATGCATGCGATATTCAGCCGGCCAAAGCGGTCACCAAAATACCCAACAAATGGTCTTCCTATGAACATGCCAGCGTTCAAAAGGCCGGTTATCAGACTTGAGTTTGCCGAGCTTATTCCCACGCTTCTGCAGTACGACGACAGGGAGAATAGAAGCGCGACATAACCAAAAATAAAAAAGGCTGCCCAGCAAAAGAGTCCATACATGCCCTTTGATTTTAACAGATTGAAGTTTAAATAATGTCGTGCGTTGGGCAACGGAACCGCCTTATTCTGTTTTAATATTATCAGTGCCGTAGTATTCACTGTGAAGGACACAATGGCAGAAACTCGTAATGCCCATGGCAATGACACTTTTCGAATGATTACCCCTATTACCTGCGACCAGAACAAACCTCCTGCTCCCGATCCAGCTGAACCGATGGCCGTGGCCAGTCCTCTGCGCTTGTCAAACCATTTCAACGGGACGTTCAAGGAAACGACAAAAATACCAGACATTCCAATACCGAAGCATATGCCTTGCGATAAGAAAAGGTGCCACGCCTTTGTTGCAAACGACGCACCGAGAAGCCCCAGCGACATGATCATTCCATTCACAAGCCCTACGAGCTTGAAATGGTACTTTAGCATCAAGAACGTCTGTACTGGAGTGAACAGAAGAGCCATGGACATTGAAAGACCGCCGATAAAGGCAAACTTCAAGTGCGACCCGTCGGGGAAGTAGTCATTCTCCAAGTAATAGGACAAATAGACACCATACGACGAGTTCACGCCCCATGACATGAAGTTTATGAAGAACTGACACCCTACACAAACCCACCCGTACCATTCATCCATATTGCTCTCTTCAGGTCAGGTCTTGGGTCGGAGCGCCTATATAAAGGGCCCGCACGCCGGGAAGTCAGAGGCGGGGAAGGCCCGTCGGGCCCTTTTAGCCGAAAGCTCTCTTTACCCCACAGGGCATTATCGGAAGCCGTTGATGATCGACAGTTCTCCACCGCGGGGGGAGCCTGTCTACTTTACATACAGAGCTCCACGACACGGTGCTTTTGCTTCTTTTCTAGAAAAGAAGGCTGCCCGCAGGGCATACACCTCCCCAGTGATCCTAGGGGGTTAGTGGTTGCCTCCGGCGGCTTCTTTTTTCTCCGAAAAGAAGCAAAAAAGGTAGCTCTGCGAGGCCATGTTGACGTGGTTATATTTCATTGATGGTTAATGCAAAGTGAAAATGGCCGCCGCAAGCCTTTCCGGGAAATCCTAATAAGCATTATTATATCATTACAACGACCTTATAATCCCTTCGTATCGACAGGGACGATTCGATCCGTGAACCCGACCTAGCCCAATTCCAGTCCTTCAGTTTGAGAAAAACGTGCAAACATAAAAATGTCAATAAACAAAACGTAAAGAAAACATTACACTTTATACTGGAGGTGCGCAGCCAAACGACGACTTGGCGCCCTTTTCTTCAAAAGTTTGAACGATGGAGGTGATACTGGACCACGCGCCCATTCCCATGCAGGCGAGCGAGCCCAAGACAATGACGAGATCAAAGAGCTTGATGTACCACTTGCTCCAGAGGATTGCGTTCCACCACTTGGGATTGGCCAATTCGACGGACTGGAAGCCCCTTTTCATGCCGTCTTCGCGAATGCGCAGAGCCAGGGACAGGAGGGGAGGGAATAAATAAGAGAAGGGCACCATGAGAATGGCGGCAAAGAAGCCGGTTACGTTTGAGAATTGCGGGATGGCGCTGGCCACAATGTATGCAAGACAGTAATACACCACGACCGAAACCACCCAGATGATTCTGCCCTTGACCGTGATCATGGGTGGGCCGTGGAAGATGCGCTCGATCACCGAGCGGTAGATCACCTTGAGTGCAACATTGGAGTAGATTGCGGCGGACACAAACTGGGTGAAGAGAATCAGCGCGTTCATGGCCGTCTGCCACTTGTACAGCGAGATGCCCTGGTTGGCTGGGTTGATGGAAAACTGGCCCTGGTAGTAGTACACGACGATTCCGTAGACTAGATACACCACAATGATGATGAATTGGGCGCAAATGAGTCCCTTCCAGAAGTCGCGTGGCCGTCTCATCTCGGCCAAAAACTCCACAAACAGCATGGCCCCGCCAAATGCATAGGAAATGTTCATGGCGCCGACAAACTTGTGGCTCATGGAGTTTGACGCGAACAGCTCCGTCACCACTTTGGTCGTGCCTTCTGGGACGCCGTTATTTCTGTACGCCGAAATGTAGTTGGGCACAGACTTGGACACCACGCCCATGGTCACAAACAGCACCAGCAGGTTGATACAGAAGTTGAACGTCGTCAGCTTGGACAGATGGGTGAGCGACCGGACCTGGTTGATGAGCATGCCCGCTGCGGCAAATGCAAACATGACGCCGCTGAAGCACGCACTGCCCTTGGCCATCTGCGACAGTGCCTGGCCGTTTTGCAGGATGAGGCCCGAGAGCAAAAAGACAAACTGGATGATCTGCATCGTGTCCATTGTATGCTTCACCACTCGACCCACTGTCTTGCCCAGCGCCCGAGGCGCCAGCTCAGAGTAGTTTCTCAAAGGATATCTCGACGACGACAGCTTGAGAAACATGCTGGCCAGCTGTAACCCGGCATATGTGGCCACGACGCCGAATGCAAGATAGATCAAGGTAGCCGGAACAAAGCCGAGCTGGGCAAACGCCCATGGAGCCTTTTGCGGACCCAAAATGTCTGTCGTCAGCAGCGTAAAGACGTTGAACCAGGTGGCCACCCGTAGCGCCCGATTCGCAGCACTCAGCTCGTCTCGAAGACCTAGTTCATCAATGAGCTGCTGGAGTCGGCCCTGGTTCGGCTCGACCCCTTTGCGCTTCTCCACGTCCATTTCCTCGAGCTCCCGCTCCATCTTGGCGTAGTACATGAGCGTCTCGAGCGGGACACTGTCAGCGTCGCTATTTTCAAAAACCTCCACCTTGAGGTCGTCCTGTTCCGATACAACATCCGTCGTGTCCTC
>JAJLUK010000068.1:48279-72596 GCA_030570055.1 Blastobotrys chiropterorum
TTTTTTTTTTTTTTTTTGTTTCTTTCTAAGCGCGCTGTGAGCTGGCGAGATCCAAGACGCAGTCCTCCTATATATATATCTCTATAGATGTGTCTGCTGCGAGAGAAAAGTGTTTACCCCTCTCAACGTTCTTTTCCTCCTGCCGATCGGCGGGCCCTCCTGCCGTTCCGGGAAATTGTCTTGCAGAAAATTTTTTACTCCGATCCCGGGGCGGTTAGAGTCACACCAGTTCGGGGGCCTTCCGACTCGACGCCGGGGGCTGAGATTGCGGGCTTCATGATTGGAGACTTGTTTTGGGGCTCTTTGTGGACTTTCTTCGGACGGTTCTTCAGGTCTGTGCGTATCGTGGTCTGTGAGTATGCGATCGCGAGCCAGCCCTTAGTGTGACGGTGGTGCTGCCCATTATGACCGACCAAAAAAGCAAATACAGCTTCTTCTGACCCACTTTGACGGTCCGTTTCCGCCAATGGGATTGTTTTTATTACGCCAGTTGGAGCCTTTTGCAACCAACTCCGCAAGAGATTTATGATCGTCGAGTAGCGATCCTTAGCCACAGGCTCGGGGGTTAGCGTGTTATTTCTGTTACTGTGACACTACTACTCTTTGTGTGTGTGGGAACATACTGCCGCCCGAGGCCAACTCCGAAGGCCGAATCCCGCTCAATTCTTCAGCCCGCAAAGAAATTGGGCAAAGCCCAGTTCAAACGACGTTCCCTTTGTCCTCTCCTCCTTATCATTCTCGCTGCAGCTTATCTCTCCTGTCAATCATGTAAGGTTCGTGTGGAGTAGGGGGGGCCGTCCAGCCGCGTCTAGCCGCCACTCCATCGATAGCCGAGCCATTGTGGGGAAAAAGCGGAATTAAGGGCTGGACCCTGTAAGGCTGCAAGCGAGTCTCGACGAGAGGCACCCCAGACATCCCTGTGGAGTGGTGGCCTCGTTTCGCCTCAGATCTGCGGTCTCATTCAGAGTCTAGAGTCGGACCATCCGTTTATATAGAGGGGTGGAAACTCCCCGACGGATACTTTTTGGAGTCCCGACAAACTCCTCCACGGAAGCGGTGCTACGTTCTGAAAAGAAGCCGCCGGTAGAATCTCACTCTAGAGTCGACGGTGAGTATGTCTGCGGGCGGTCTTCGGAGAAGCAACAGCACCGGTCAATGGTCTCACAGAGCTATCTTTTCTGGTGGGACCGCATGCTGGAGGCCGCCCAATTCTCCGGAGGTGAGTATGCCCTGCGGGCGGCCTTCTTTTCTAGAAAAGAAGCAAAAGCACTGGCACACCTCCGTGAAGCGGAGCTACCTTTTTTTGCTTCTTTTTCGGAGAAAAAAAGAAGCCGCCGGAGGCAGCTCAATCCTCCGGAGGGTTCTAGTATTCCTCGCAGAGCTGTCCTTTTGCTTGTTTTCGGTGGAAAGGAGTGCGGGAGTGAGCTCAACCCTCCGGAGGTGAGTATGCCCTGCGGGCGGCCTTCTTTTCTAGAAAAGAAGCAAAAGCACTGGTCAATGCTTCGCAGAACTACCTTTTTTTGCTTCTTTTTTCGGAGAAAAAAAGAAGCCGCCGGAGGCGCCTCAACGGAGGGTTCTACTACCTCTCTAGAAGGGCAACAACACGGAAACAGCTCGTCGACATCGCTAACTACTGGTTCATTGCACATTAGGATCATCATTAAATCTAGAAATATAAACATGGAAACATTACTAAGCATTCATGGTGGTGTGTTCGGCAGCTTCTGAGGCGTCCGAGTCCTCGTCTTCGTCAATATCAACATAAAAGAACCGCATCATGTTCTTTTCGTCGGTCCAGTGACGAATCTTCTTGCCGTAAATGTAGAGCGGGATGGCCCAGAGACAGACAAAGAGCTGGACGCAGCCAAACACCACAAAGCCGGTCTTGTAGCCCGAGGTTTTCATAAAGTTGGGCACAAACAGCGAGAACAAAAAGCCAATCGTGTTCTTGGCCAGGTTGAGCGTCACAAGCGCTTCAGATGCAAACATTTTGTACGAGTCCACCACATAGGAAATGGCCGTCGTGGACGCCAGCGAGCAGCCAAAGCCAAGGACGCCGAGGAATATGGTCGGCACGATCCAGTGATCCTTGTCAAACGACGCCCAGCCGAATCCCATCATGCCAATGACGGTCGCGAGCATGACGGGGAGGATCATGATGAGGCGGTATTCTGGCTCATATGTGCCATTGTTTCGTCGCGAGAGAGTTCTGACAATAACGTCCGAGACTCTTCCAGCTGCCGCAGACCCGAGGCAGCCGCCAATAAAGGTGGAAATGAAAAGAAGACCCACAGAAGTGGCCGGAAAGCCGTATGGCGCTGGCGTGAAGACGGCCGAAATGACTTCAGAAATCACAATCAGCCACACCACTGCAAGCGCATAGATGAACATTGCAAAGAGACACGGTGGATAAGCCAAGAGCACAAACGGTCGCACGGCAACCATCCACCACTTGTCTTTGGACAGACGGCCATTGTAAATTTTGAGCGTTTCTTTAAACGACTTTTTGCGGTTATCCGCGGGCGATGGTTGTGGGAAATACTGCTTGAGGTACTTGTTCTGCACGGACATTGTCGATGGCATTGCCGACATTGGCGGACGAGGTTCAGGACGAATTTCGTTTTGTTCCGGTTCCTGGAAAGTTGGATGACGCTCTTCAGCCCCGGGTTCTTCCGACTGCTCTCGCGCCCGTTCTGGTGATGGCGTTGCTGATGCTTTTTCCTCCTCCTTTGTGGAGAAGTGCGCAAAGTACCCGTCTTCTTCTTGCTTCTTTTCACTCGTCGGCGCATTTGGCGTGGGCGTGGCGGTTTCAGACCGTTGCTGCCGCACACTGGCAGTACGCGACCGCAATGCTGCCGATTCAATCGACCGAAGCGAATTGGCACGAGCCTCTCGGGCCAATTGAGTCTCCCTGATACTCTTGCTATCGCGGGGCACGGGTGGTCTCTCCCAAAATGTGTCTGGAACGAAAAAAAAGGTCAAGACCAGGTTCATAAACACAATGATTGTCTGGATCCAAAACAGCCAATTCCAGCTCAATCCGGAGATGATGAATGCCGCAACCATTGGAACCAGGTTCTTGCCGCCCAGCAGCAGCAACGTGTAAATGCCAAATCGATAGGCACGCTCATGCAAAAAATAAATCTCTGCAATGGATGCAGACGGCAGTGCCTCAGTCGGAGAGCCACCAAAACCCATAATCACACGGGCGCCCATCAGCATGTTGTATGAAGTGGACGCGCCACCGAGAATGGATCCAATCAGCCAAATCACCAGCGCCACTAGATAGACCAATCGTTTAGAATAGAGCACCGCTGTGGGCGCGAAAAAGACGGAGCCAAACCCTAGCACCAGCATGTACACTCCGACTAGATAGGCCAGCTTTCCCTGGGTCACGTTGAATTCTTCCGACATGGAATTGAATGCGGATGCAAGAATGGCGGTCTGACCGCCAATGACAAATGAATGGAACCCAATGACCATCAGCGACAAATCTCTTCTCCATGACGGCCAGTTGAGTGGATCGTTCGGATCATCTTGCGGTTGTGGCTCCAACACGATCCCGTCCTGGGTCCGCTTCAACCCATCATTCGCGGCGTGGCTGCCTTCACCTTCAGCTTCGTTTTCATCATTCATCATCACCACTGTCCCGGTGACCTCACCGTAGAAGTCGGTAGGCTCCAGGATGCCCAATCTCCATTTCCGTGCGGGCGGATCATCGTCGACGCTGCTCATGTTGAACGGCAAACAAGAAAATAAAAATTAGAAAAAAAAAAATAAAAAATTGGAGTTGGGTCAAGAGGAGTGGCGACCCTAGTGGTATAAGTAGTGGTTTCGTTCGCCCCCCTTAGCGCAGAAGAAGAAAAAAAAAAAAAAATCGAAAAAAGGAGAAGGTGCCTGTTAAATAGTGATACGTGTTATGCAAATCGGTGGTATCCAAAAAAAAATTAGCCACGCAGGGACATTACGTCATCACTAAGACCCAAAACATGATCCATAAAAAAAGAATGCAGAAGGCGCATTCTGGTGCACACATGATGAGATTATTCTGAGACGCTGGGGATACCCCGCAAAACAGGAATCTACCATTTCATCATAACCTGTGTGGTGCAATGTGGTAGGGGTCATTATAGTTGATCTACAGTGCATGGGGCCGTACCCTCTACACGTACATAATTCCAGAGATCGTATCACTGAGACACCCACCGCACCTGAGCATAGCCGGTGCTGCCGACCGTACCACCACCACCACCCGCGTTAGAAGGGGCCCACAAAAATCACCAGCTCACCACATTTAATATTTTTTCTAATTCGCGCAGAGCTTTGGTTGCTGCGATTATTTGGTGATCCCCTGGAAATAAAAATCATATTGTCCCTGCAAGTGCGCCACGGACGATCGTAAAGGGGAGGGGTTGCATACTTGAGGTTGCCTAGGCGACTTGCACGTAGCACACCGCCAGTAGCTCCACATTGATAGGATGTGTGGAGAGCTGCTGGATGATGGCCTTGGCTCGCATTTAGCGGAGGTTATTAAAAGGCGGGTTTGTGGGAAAAAGAGATCAAATAGGAGCGTGTACAACTGTCACTATTATTTGAGGGTCTCCAAGAAGCCATATTTTTCCCTGTTTTTGCAGTAATTAGTAATAAAAAAAAATTTAATTCCACCGACCCCAGCGTCTACCCGTCTATTTATATTCTCGTTACCGAACGTTGCTCGCTTCCCGCTTGGCTCCCCCCTCCCCTCTCAAACCTTAATCTCGCCACCTGCCTAATAAGGCAACGGGCCCGTTATTCCTCCCGGAGAGGATATAAGGCTGGTAAGGGTTTAGCGTAATGGTATCGGTCCAATCAGAGATCCAGTGCGAACGATCCCTGCTTTCCGATGAAATGGATAAATTAAATATAACAGCACGGACCAGCTCCGTTGACATCTCAGCGGCTGCACGTTGCATAATATTGTGCCGATCAATGCCGGTTAGGGAAAACACATCTATCACTTTTGCTGGGAGAGGGTCTATAAAAGAGCGTCAATTCCCACTTCTTTCTCTCCCTCTTTAGAAACGCTGCCGTCATCTATTTCCACGACTTTATCTCTGGCGAGTCTCTCATTGTTAGCAAAGAATGCTGCGGCCTCAGAATCCACGCGTCTAGGGTTGGTGATGCCTCCGGCGGCTTCTTTTTTTCTCCGAAAAAGAAGCAAAAAAAGGTAGCTCTGCGAGGCCATTGACCAGTGCTTTTGCTTCTTTTCTAGAAAAGAAGGCCGCCCGCAGGGCACACTCACTCCCCCGGAGGGTTGAGTCGCCTCCGGCGGCTTCTTTTTTTCTCCGAAAAAGAAGCAAAAAAAGGTAGCTCTGCGAGGCCAATGACCAGTGCTTTTGCTTCTTTTCTAGAAAAGAAGGCCGCCCGCAGGGCATACTCGCCCCCAGAGAGACTGTGATGGCTCCCGTCCTGCGGTCCGGGACATACCACTCCCGGGTAATCTGTGCGGCGCAGTCCCACAACTTTGGGAGATTTGATAATCTGTACGACTCCAGAGATTGTTAACGAACGACGTAGAGGATGGCGAGCTATAGCAGAGTGAGTAGGGAGCGTATGAGCAGGTAACAGTGGCTAACGAGATATGCAGCTGAGTGGCGAGCGACGCGAGCACGAGGACTATGAGGATCGCGGGGACGAGGAGCAGGATAGACTTGTAGATGCATTTGACAGCGACGGCGATAGTGACGATGATGGAGATTGGCAAGATGACCGTCGCCAGGAGGAGGACGATGGCGTCGTTTTTGACAGGGACCAGCCGGACTCGCACGAGCCTAACCCACATGAAGGCACTAGTCGATACAACTTTGACACCATGTACCGGTCCAGCCGAGGGGCCAGCAGCAGCAGCAGTCGGGGCGGATGGCGCTGGATCTTCGCCCCCTTCAGCAGGAACAAACGCACCACGTCCGCCAATAATGACAACAATAATAATAACGACGGCGTGTTTGCAAACCTGACGGCCAAACCAGATCCAAACAACCCTAACGACGACCAACCACCGACATACGAAGAGGCGGCCGCGGACGCTACGCCGCCATACTGGGAAACCACCATCATGGCCCCAGGCATGATGGACGAACTGTTTATTGAGGGGCTGCCCGTGGGGAGCCCAATCAACTTTGTCTGGAATATGATGGTTTCGGCAACCTTCCAGTTTGTGGGCTTCTTCCTGACCTATTTATTGCATACCTCGCACGCAGCTAAGCATGGCTCCCGGGCCGGGCTGGGCTTCACCCTGCTGCAGTGTGGCTACTACTTGCAGCCAGACTCGGGCCCAGACGAGACGTTGGCCCCGCCGACAGAGTTCCAGCCGTCCAATCCTAACGACTTTGATATTACTGGGCAGGGTACGCCCGTGAAGGGCACTTTTACCCAGGGCCATGCATCAACCGCAGATGCTGCAGCGATGGCGTCCAACCGCCCGGAATCGCCAGCATCGTGGATCTCCACCGGCCTCATGGTCGTGGGCGTCATCATCATTCTCAAGTCGGTGTCGGATTATTTCCAGGTCCGTCGCATGGAAATGGCCATTCTCACCACCGAGAACTCCACAGAAGAACACGAACAACAGCAGCAAGAGTCACAGGAGCAACCACCGCATCACCAGGAACGACAGCCCGAGGAGATGGTATAATACTTAATATGTAATATCCGTAATATATCATCCAGAGACACAACAGAGAAGTGCCAAAAAAGCGGAAAGGTTCTTTCACCACTACTTTTGCTTCTTTTCTAGAAAAGAAGGCCGCCCGCAGGGCATACCCATACCCCGTAGGGCTCTCAGTCCTCGGGGTGAGTGTAGCCTCCGGCGGCTTCTTTTTTCTCCGAAAAGAAGCAAAAAAGGTAGCTCTGCGAGGCAGTAATCTATTTGTTAGCGTAATCTAATCAATTCAAAATCATCATGACCTTCTCGTAGACAGTAAACACGATACCGCCGCTGAAGATGAGTCTACCGAGACGAGGGGTGGCTCCCTTCCAGAAGGTGAGCAGACCCTCGTTCTTGAATACTTGTACAAAACAGTCAACCGTGCCCTTGTAGAGCTTCTTGGCCTCCAAACTCTGCATTCGAGTCTTCACGGTGTCCAAAGGCATGGTGCTGTACACCGTAATGACACCGGCAACTGCGCCAACCGCAAACGTCTCGGCAGAGGATAGCGGCAAACTTGGATCAGGCTTGGACGACTGAATGAGCGTCTTCATGGCATTATACGAGCCCAACCGCACACTTTGGTTCGCAGCCTGTCTCATCGTCACAGGGACCACACCTCTATAGATACCGGAGAACCCCTTATCCTTGACCAACCGCACCGGCCCCTTGAGAATACCTTGATACCGAGGCGACGCGGTACGCTTGTCATCAATCATAGCTGTCTTGATGGTCTCGAAAGGTGTAACGGCGACCACCGATTCAAGAACACCAGCTCCTAACCCGGCAATCACTCCTCGGGTCTTGGTCAGGTTGCCCTCATCATCCCTCAATGCTGATTTGATCGAGTCAAACCCGAGGAAACGCACAGATGCCTTGACTGTGTTGCCGACTACGAATGCTCCGCAACCGGTGTATAATGCTGGAACGCCCTGCTTTTTGGCCACATTGGCAATAAGCACTAATGGGTTTCGAGATGCAGTGGAGGACTTGTCAACAAGCTGAAGACGGGTTTTGGCAAATTCAAATGGATACTAAATAACGTTAGTCGGTGATGTTCGCATTTTTCTTCATGCTGGCTCATGACTCACGGTAATCACACCTTCAATGGCACCAGCTGACCCGCCGGCGACAAAGGACTTCCATGCTTCGGGCTACAATTGCGTTAGCGTAATTCTCGTGGTTTGATAACTTTGGGAGCCTATTACATTTGTGTTTTCTGGCTTGCTCATCTCAAAATCTGATAAAGTATGTACAATGGACCGAGGAAGATGAAATATTCATGTCGCGCACGAAAGGACGCGTACGCTTATGGCCGCGTCTTCAGCCGCACCACCGTTTTTTTTTTTTTTGTTTTTAGATTTAATTCCCGAGGCAAAGCCGAAAGCTGAGCGAAACAATCCCGTTCTATAAATTATATGCCTATTTTTGACGTTCACAACTTTCCGCCTTCTTCGTCGTCACTGTGGACGTCGAAATCATCGTCATCGACCGGACCAAGTTCGTAATCCTCGGCGTCCACTGCTGCTGAAGAATGCTGCGCATTCAATTGCTGATAAGGCTTCTTAGACTTGAAGATGCGCATCCGGACGCTTTCCCAGATTTGTCTTCGTCTGACTTTACCCAAAAGAAGATAGACAATGACAAGAAGAATTGCTAGGAACACCAACGATCCCCAGAGTCTGTGGGACTTTTTACCCAGAATATCGTCCAAATCGTACCCATCATCGTCATCGTCATCATCGTCACTGTCAGCGAAATCGTTATGGTCCTGGAAGGCCGGTCGAGTCTTGCCATCAATCTCACCGCCATAGCCGAGTGACTTGTCGCCCAGGCTAATGCCCGTCACTGAGTCTTTACCATTCTCGCTGGAGGCGTACAAAAGAGCGCGTCCTAATGTCCACGAAAAATGGACCCCATTGATCTCTTCGGCAGTCTGAAGTGGGTGGATAAAATCTGCCAGGGATTTGTCGTCATCTTCTTTCTGGGCCACTTTCTCCTTTGGGAATTCGAATCCCTCGTCCACCACACCGAGCAGATACTTTGATTTGAAGCATAATAATTCTCGGTCGTCGTTCTTCAATTTTTTGTATTCCTTGCTCTTTTCAATATCTTCCCATTTTGTACTGCAAAACTCGTCCACTTTTTTGCTCAATTCATCGTAATTGAACTTCCCGCCCATCTCAAATCCATCGGCCATGTCCCAATATTCGCTAACAGCAATGAACCGATTGATTTCAAAATCGAATTCCGGCACATCTTCCTTTTGGATATCTTCCACCAACGGCTTGATCGCCTTGGAGCATTGTTCAGGGTCACCTGTCCCCACTAAATTTTTCTTCTTTTTCTTGTCGTCATCTCTCTTCTCCAATTCGCCTTTATATCCTCTTGGAGCACACGCATCTTCAAAGAGTCCATCCTTGTTCTTTTTCAGCCCCTTCAAATATTTTTTGCGAGCCTCCCTGACACCGGACCCCAAAAAGCTCTTGGAATAGACGTCATACTCGACTGGATCACCCTTGCTGCTGACAAGACCAACCTTGTACAAATCGTGATGCTCAATCTCGGTCTTATTAGGCACAAACGCAATTTGAGTCGACGCACCGCCCATGTCCATAAACCCGTACGTCGAATGGTTCTTGCCATGATGGTGTTTCTCCGGATCATCAATCCCGCCAATCAAATAGTTCATGCCCAACCAACCAAAGATGCCCTCAACCTCCCCCTCAATAACGTTCAAATGCGACTTGCAATCGGGGATATAAAATTTACTCTTGTCCCTGATGTAATCGCACGCACTGAACAGAATTGCGTCAATCTGCTTGTCCTCCAGCAGACGCATCCCAGCGGTCGCATGGAGAAAGATTGGCGTTCGGGCCTGCTGCTGCTTGGGGACAACTTTTTTGGCATACTTTAGAAGGTCCTTCAGATGTTCCTTGCCCACTTTATCAGGGTTTTCCGCAAATGTGGAGATTCCTGGCTTCTCCTTCTTCAGCCAGTTGTGTCCCGACTTGCTGACCTCCGGGAACCGCTTGTCTCCCTTTTCGGGGTAATGGTACACGTGCACCCGCGACCCTGACGATCCGGCGTCAATAATGACAATGTAGTTGTACGGGGTGCCCTCCTTCGTCCGAGTGGGTCCCCGTTGTGGCTTCTTCGGGCTCATTCGTTTAGCTGCTGTGTGTACGTATTTTTGGACGAGATGGCCTGAGACGATGTTTGTGTCCGGACCTGGGATCTGCGCAAACCCGTGCATTCCACCCATCCGTGTTACGGTGGTGTCTGAAACAGGAGGAGCTACGCAGAACCCTCCGGGGGTCAGTCGCCTCCGGCGGCTTCTTTTTTTCTCCGAAAAAGAAGCAAAAAAAGGTAGCTCTGCGAGGCGAATTCGGCAGTGTTTTTGCGAAAAGGGTGCGGCAGTCAGACAACAGCCGCAGTACGTACTATATTAATGCATTCCGGTCCAAAACGTCACGTTCTCTAATGAATTGGTCATCAGGTCGTACATTTCACCCAAATTAGTAGGCTCTGTATATTGACTGAAGTAATCAGGCATAACCTTCCATACAGCTGGAGGTGTATGTTTATAAGCGTAATGTCGAATGGCGATTGTGGCTACCATGTATTCTATTTGAGGGATAGTACTATCACGATGCGTGCTCGGAAATGCCATCTCAAATTCTTCTTCAGACATTGTCCGATAAACTTGCCTAATATACCTCCACACACCGTACCGATATAAGCTTCAAGATCAAAACTCTCAGGCAAAAAGCTCCTCATTCTTTCCACATCAAAATGATCTGGCGTATATGAGAAATCATACTGCAGTAGATTGTTCTGGTAATTTCTGAGATCTTCAAGATCAGGCAACTGTACTCCCGCTATTTTAGTAGTTAGAGCGTCCGGGGTATTAAGCACCCACGCTTCTAATGGAACACCGTGTCGAACTAACGCATATATAAACACTGTTTTCCATTCAGCTGGTGTATGCCGCGCGGGATCGTACGGAACTCCTTTAAACGAATCGAGATCAACCACTTAACCACTTTATGGATTGGCTTGTTGTACCTCATCTAGCTCAGTAACCAACTGGATCCACCACTCGAACCTAAATGTGCGTGATAAGCGCGTAACAGTACAAAACAGCCTTCACCGTAGTTACAGTCAATCGCCAATAACGGCCGCTCTCCGAACGATTCTAGCACTACGGTGAGTGCAGTGCCGCCGGCGGATTCTTTTTTTCTCCGAAAAAGAAGCAAAAAAAGGTAGCTCTGCGAGGCCGACCACTGCTTTTGCTTCTTTTCTAGAAAAGAAGGCCGCCCGCAGGGCACACTCACCCCTCGGAGAGTTCCTAGATAGCTCTGCGACGTCCAAGCCACAACCATTTTCCCCTCACAAAGCGTGCACATATTCGAGTACTCTCTTTCCGCTCAGATTGTGAAGCATAGTGTAGACGTCCGGTTTATGTGTGAGTGTGGCCGGACGTAGTGTTTAGCCGGCGGTAAAACGGATTTTCCGAGGCCAATTGAACGAAACAGGGTCAGGAAACAGTTATGAATACCAGAATTAGGCCTCAGCACTGTCCCGGTGTTTTCTCTCATATCTGGAGGATTGGCCGATTGGGGTTCGGGGCTTCCTGACGTTATCGCTTGCGCTCTCTCTCCCGTTGCCACGGCAACGCAGCCTATCGGAGGGTCCGCTTATATAAGACCCTCCCCCACACGAAACCCGCGGATAAAAAATTGCCGACCGGAGGGCATATAAAAGCGGGCACGGTTGCGGGAGTGAACGCAGCCAATTCTCTTCCCCTTTAAAGCCACCGGAACGATAATAAGAATACTATAGCACTGTACGATGGCCACCAAGACTGTTTCCAACCCAAAGCTTGTCAAGGAGCAGGCGTACATCAATGGCGCGTTTGTGTCTGCCGACAGCGGAGCAACTTTTGAGGTCAAGAACCCGGCCACGGGTGAGACCATCGCCACCGTGAGCGATTGTGGTCTTGACGAGACCGGGAGGGCAATTGACGCCTCTGTGGAGGCGTTTAAGAGTTTCAAAAAGACCACGCCTCGTGCCAGATCCAAAATGTTGCGGAAATGGTACGAGTTGATGGTCGAAAACACGGAAACGCTGGCTCAATTGATCAGTCTAGAGAACGGGAAGCCGTTTGCAGAGGCTAAGGGCGAAGTTACCTATTCGTCGTCATTTTTGGAATGGTTCTCCGAAGAGGCGCCACGGATCGGGGGCGAGACTGCTTCCACCGCGGCCCCGACTAATCGAATGTACACCATGAAGCAGCCAGTGGGCCCTGTTGCCGTCTTAACCCCGTGGAACTTCCCTTCCGCAATGATCACCAGAAAAGTCGGTGCTGCGATTGCTGCTGGCTGTACAATTGTGGCCAAACCAGCGGCTGAGACACCGCTGTCGTGCTTGGCGTTGGCTGCGCTGGCCGAACAAGCTGGCATTCCAAAGGGTGTGTTTAACGTGGTGACCACGGATAGGGCTCTTCAAGAGGTGGGCAAAAAGCTCTGTGAACATCCAAAGATTAGAAAAGTCTCCTTCACCGGCTCCACTGCAATTGGCAAGCTGCTTATGAACCAGTCGGCATCGTCCATGAAAAAGCTCTCGTTCGAGCTCGGTGGGAACGCACCATTTATTGTATTTGACGATGCAGACCTGGACGCAGCCGTCGATGGTGCCATTGCCTGCAAGTTTAGACATACCGGCCAAACTTGCATTTGCGCAAACAGAATCTTTGTCCACGAAAAAATCTACGACGAGTTCGCAAAGCGACTTGTCGACAAAGTTAGCAAGTTCAAACTCGGCGCAGGTCTCAATTCGGACACCACACATGGTCCGTTGATCCATCCACGAGCCGTGGAAAAGGTCGACAAACATGTCAAAGATGCCGTTAGCAAGGACGCCAAGGTTCTCGCGGGAGGAAAGCCAGCACCAGAATTAGGCCCTGCATTCTATAACATTACTGTTCTCTCCAACGTCAACAAGGACATGTTGGTTATGGGTGAGGAGACATTCGGTCCGCTCGCGGCGCTAGTAAAGTTCTCGTCCGAAGACGAAGTTGTGGAACTTGCCAATGACACAGAAGTCGGCCTGGCGGGCTACTTCTTTTCAGAAAACATCTCGCGAGTCTACCGTGTATCCGAGGCATTGGAAGTTGGCATGGTTGGTGTTAACACCGGCGCAATTTCAGATCCTGCATTGCCGTTTGGTGGCGTCAAGGAATCGGGCTTTGGTCGTGAAGGTGCCAGGATCGGCGTTGATGAGTATACAGTTCTTAAATCTGTCACTGTCGCTGTTAAGCAAGCATAATAAGTATAATGAGAATACACAGAGATTTTATTATTGAAACAATTGAAAATTGAACGAATTCTTCAAAGTTGGAAACGGAAAAATGAAAAATAATAATCCCAATTATAATACCTAAGTTATAGATCCAATTTATCAGCCATCACTGTGATTCGCTCTTCAATAACGTTACTTTCAATTAAGTCCGCGTACGTGTGACGCCCGCCAAAGATCCAGCACAACCCTCCGATGATTCCAACTAGTCCAAACGCCACAATTGCATAGTTCATATTATCCCCGGTAACTGGAAGCGCTGTGGGGAAGAAAAAGAATACAGAGGCAAATGTCAAATACACAGATGCAATGACATTGACGGTAATCCCAATTTTTTTCGGCATGTGGTAATAACCAACAAGCATATGATCCCGTCTGAATATCGCAACGACTATTGGTATCAGGTAGGAAACGTATAGCCCGATAGTTGCGACAGATAGTACTGTTGAGAATGCAGTGCTCGAGCCAAAAAGAATGGAACAGAAGATTGCCTGCGAAGCCGATGTAGCTAGGAGTGCCCATACAGGAACGTCCAGTTTTGGATGAACTGATTTCAACCTACAATGTCAATGTCAGTAAACAGTCATGCTTTATATGTGCAACCAGCCATACTTGTCGTTTAAAATCCTTGGGAAAGCGCCATCCCTAGAAAAAGCATAAACAGACCTGGATCCCTCCGCAGTTAATGCGACTATGGCCTTATTAGTGACGGTTTAAGGTTGATTCCGGTTGACTTACTGGACGCATAAACCTGACACATCATCAAAAGAGCTTGTAAACAACTGGCTCCAATCTTATTGTCGGTCGCTTGATAGAATATCTCCAAGATTGGTACCCCCGTAATAGAATTGGAAACCTTGTCCAGGTCAGATATGCAAAAAAGTATTGCAATTATAAAGGCAAATCCGCTAGAGAGTACAGAGTTAACGATTCTGTCTATTCTCATTCCATTCACTTTTTAGTCTCACTCACTTTACAAATCCAATCACAACACTCAGCACAATAGCTCTTGGGGCGTCTCTACTTGCAAAAAACATTTCCTCACACACTAACTATTAGTGGACCTCGCTCTTCGTTCAACTGTTCAATATACTCACTGTGCGTCGGGGCGTCATAGCAACACATGGAATATGCTGATTGCAATATGCCCATGATGATCACCATCCCTAGGTTATCCCATCCACTTTCATTAATGTACGCGGTGAAAACAAATTGAGGAGATTGCTTTTCGGGCGACACCGCGAGTAATACAATTGTAATGATGAAAAACCCTCCTAACGACACCCACAATCCACTCACACTCAGGTATCTCATGATATTATTACCAAAGAGGTTTATGCACAAGGATATTAGGCACATTGCCCAACAAACGAGAGCAATTTGCCAACCGTGGGGGATAAATGATTCGTTCGCGCTGTTCAACACCGCCATACCTTCAATAAACTGGCCGATCATATAGAGCGCAGTAGATCCCATGCAGAGCAATCCGCCTAATTGAATGCACCCTGTTATGTAAGATAAGCCGTGGCCCCATTTTGTTCCCTTCCCGAGCAACAGCACCCAGGAATATTGCCCACCAGAAACAGGGTAGGACGAGCAAATTTCGCCCATCGATATTGACACAAAAATGCTAAAGATACTGACTCCGAGCCAACCCCACACTAATGCTGCCGGTCCTCCATTCTCCATAGCCTCGGTCATAGTTCCGCTGATTGCTGCCCAGCAGGACAAGATGGAAAAACAGAATCCGATCATTGATATCAATGAAAAAGATCGCCTTAGCTCTTGTTCATACCCAATATTCTCGAGCTCATTGACGTCTCGACTGATATCTGCTGTCGCCATGGTGAAGATTTAATACTAGTGTTCTTTGCTACATAGTTTCTCCCCGTAATATATATATATATATATGCGACTTCTCCACACTGGAGATCCGCAAAGTTGGGGTATGCGTGCATCGTATCTCATCATATCAACGCTGTTATCTCCACTTATCAACTTTCCTGTGTTGTACGCCACCACTTGCCCACCACACTTCCAGCTGGTCTGCGTCGGCATGGCCGCAACCCCGCTGGAAAAATCGGCAAGACCGTAAGGCCGATGAGTATAAGTAGTAGCCATGAAAGCGTTTGGTAGGAGTTCCTAAACAATGCAAAAGGTTTTGAAAGTATCTTTCAGTTCAGTGGAATGACTGTAGTGGGTTCTTGATTTAAGCAGTAATTCAGCATTTCTTTTGGAACTTTTTCGCACGACACATCGTCAAGTTTCGGCAATTATAAGGGAGAGAGTAGTTCGGTGCCATCAATTGTATTATTTTATATTTTATCTACGCTTGTTATTGCCTGCCCAGGGTTAACTGTATCTTTTCCGCTTTGTATAAAGCGTGCAGTCACCTTAAAAGAGACCCGTGATTTTCATGCCCAACTGTAGAAATCTGAAATCCCAACCACCATAGTAAAAGTATCTGTGTTACAAATGGGCGTACTTGCACGTGCGCTCTATATACATCCTCGTACATTTGTGAGCTATAGTAATACAGGAGATTGCACAGGTCTCAGTAATCCTCAGCGTCAAAATCACCATGAAACCATCGTACACCCTCATTTTGTAAACCAAACTTCCAATGATATATAACAAACAACTTCTTTAATTTATTTATTTATTTATTTATTTTTTTTTTTTTTTTTTTTTTTTTTTTTTTTTTTGTTTACCCCTCAAAACGATACAGGGCAGTTAAAAGACCAACCGCTCCAGTTTAAAACATTTGAACCCCGCCTTCCTAATTCGGAAGAATCGATGCGCCGCATCCCCAGCGGCTCGTGTCGGAAGGTCCGCAGCGGCCCCGTGACAATCGGTGAGACCGTAGAGGACCAGAGATAAAGTCAACTGGGCATCTCAGTTTCGGTATCACCGCATATCAATTGTAATTCCGTGTGGGGCTGATTGGCATCTGTTTAATATAAAAAAGCGCCCGTTTTACTTTTATTTTTTTTTTAATTTTTTTTCTCCATCTTCATAACCACAGTATGATTCTTGAAACTACATTGGACACATTTAGACAATACCCAGCAGTACCAATTGCGCTGGGTGCGCTGCTTTTGTTGAAATTATATCAAGTCTGCTTTGTCACAGATATTCCACGAATCAAAGGAATCCCAGAAATCCCTGGCGCCGTGCCAATTTTCGGACACTTGCTGAAGCTCGGGGAAGACCATGCATCAACCTGTGAGCGCTGGTGGAAAAAGTACAAATGGGACGTGTTCCAAATCAAGCTTGGTAATACCAGAGCTGTTGTGGTCAATTCGTTTGATGACGCCCGGAAAATGATTGTTGGACACCAATCAGCATTGATTGATAGACCCAAGTTGTACACATTTCATGGTGTCATTTCATCAACGCAGGGATTCACCATCGGCTCTTCCCCATGGGACGAATCTTGCAAGAATAAAAGAAAGGCCGTTGGTGTGGCATTATCCCGTCCGAGCTTGAAAAACTACCACAACATGTTTGATCTTGAATCATACGCTATTCTGCGCGATTTCCGAAAGGGAACTAAAGACGGATCTGAAATTTCGGTTAGACCATTCATCCAGAGATATGCTCTCAACACTACATTGACTCTATGTTATGGTATTAGAATGGATGATGCCTATGACTCGCTCCTTCGGGAAATCCTCTACGTTGGCTCCGCCATTTCACTGCTCCGTTCTGCTTCCGAAAATCTACAGGATTACGTCCCTCTTTTGAGGTACCTTCCAAACAACGAAAAAAATCGACGTTCAAAGGAACTTCGAGAAAGAAGAGACAAGTATCTTCATGAATTACTCGACAAAGTCAGGGACATGATTAAGAAGGGTACGGATAAACCATGCATCGCCGGTGCTATCCTCAAGGATGAAGAAACAAAACTTACTGGCGTTGAAGTAAACTCCATCTGCCTGTCACTTGTTTCTGGTGGGTTTGAGACCATTCCTGGTACTCTAACTTCCTGTTTGGGTTCATTGAGTACACCGGAAGGCCAAAAGTTCCAAGAAAAGGCATACAACGATATCATCAAGCATTACCCAAATATTTCCGATGCCTGGACTGACTGCTTTAAGGAGGAAAAAGTCCCTTATGTGAACGCAATTGTTAAGGAAGCGGGACGATTCTATACCGTTTCTGCTATGAGCCTCCCACGAAAGACTGTTAAAGATGTGGAATGGAATGGTTCCAAGATCCCAGCGAAAACTATGGTGTTGATTAATGCACAAGCCGCCAATCATGACGTTGGCCACTTCGGCTCAGATGCGGCGACATTTAATCCGGACCGCTGGATGGAAGATGACCACACAGAAAAGAAGCTCTCTGGTCTCCCTCACCATAGCTTCGGTGCAGGTGCGCGAGCATGCTCTGGCCAATTTATTGCTCAGAGATTGATTTATTCTGCTTTAATCAGAATTTTGAGCACTTACAAGGTCGTCGCATCAAAGGAAGAACCGCCAACCACCGATTATGTGGATTATAATCAATTCAAAACTGCTCTGGTGGCGATCCCACGAGACTTCAAGGTCAAGCTTATTCCACGGGACGAGGCCAAATTGGATTCCGTCTTAGCCGATGCGGAAGCACGAACTTCGCAATATTATAAAGAATAGGTATATAAACTGCTAAGAAACATATATTATATTAATGATATTTTCTAAATCTATTAAGCAAAGTACTTCAGAGAACCCGCAGAGAGTTTGCCTGCCGAAGTCAACTCTCCAACAATATCAGTGAATGCTGCCTTGACTGCATTGGCATCGGTAACGCCAGAAACCTTGCCTGCAACGGTATCCAATTGAATATCGTCCAGTTTTTCAATGATATTGTCGACATCGAGAGATACGTTATTAATGTCATCTGCCGATGGCTCAGAGGAAAAGAAGTTGACATCCTTGATGGAACTTCTAATCGCACGTTTGTTCTTCTTTTTCGCATTCTTAGCAGCTTCCTTGGACTTCTTTTGAGACTCTTTGGCGAGCTTGGCGGCTTCTTCTTCTTCCTTCTTCTTTCGTTCAGCTTCTTCCTTGGCCTTGGCGGCAGCTTCAGCTTCAGCTCTTGCACCCGCTTCCCGTTCCCATTTTCTTCTCTCCTTCTCCTTCTTTTCGGCTTCCTTGAAGAGTTTGATTCTAGGGTCATTGGCAAGAGCAGTGTCCACCAGCTTGTTCAAACGAGCATTGTCATCTTTCTTATGCTTGGTTCTAGCCGCCTTGTTCTTCTTCTCAATGTACCGCTTATTGTCTCGGTTACTGGTGTCGTCCGGAACATCTTCATCAAGATATTCAAACGATCTCCAAGAGTCGAAATTGGACCAGAATGAATAGAATGCATCAACTTCCTCCTTTATAGATTCCATAGTTCCCAAAAGTGGAACTGGGGTGACGTTAGAAAATCTAGCTTCACTCTCGAAAACTGGACCCCACATTTCAATGAAGTCTCCTTTGGCATTCTTGGACGGCGGCTTGACATTAGCCTTTTCGTCGACGGAGTCAAATTGTCTTCTCTTGGTTGGATCAGTGAGAACTTCAAAAGCCTTTTGGATACACTTGAAGAAGCCATCTTCTTGAGAACCCTGAGCTGCCTTCTTATCTGGGTGGTGCTTCAATACTTTTCTTCTGTGTGCAACTCTGATTTGTTCATCAGTGGCCTTGTATCTGTACTTGGATAAACCCAAAACAGCATAATGATCCTGTTCCTTCCATCTCTTTGGATCTTGTAACAGCATGTCTGGGTCTTCCGGTTCGTCTTCGAGAAGAGCACTATCACCATCATCTTCAATCTTTTTGACGTTTTGTTCAGCTTGAATCTTTTCATCTTCACTCCAGGTTCGTCCTCTCAAAGTCCTTCTGGCATGAGCAAGAAACCCAGGTCCAACTGGTTCAACACTTCTCTTGATTGGAGAGCTGAAAGATTCAAATGTTTGGAAGCCTTCTGGGGCATTCCACGATTCAGGCAATTGAGGCAAAGACATTGTTGTGGGTTAACTGAAAAAAAAAAAAAAATTGGGGGTTTTTTTTTGAAGTTGAATATTTCACTAAAAAAAAAAAAAAAAAAAAAAAATTCTGTTGGAAAATTACCCGGAGTTGAGCCGCACCTGGGTAATTGATAATAATTTTTCATTTTAGGCCGGCAAAGTAAAACCTGTGTTGTAAGCGAAGCATTGTTCAGCCATGGCACAATTAGCATTGAAGGATTTGCAGTTTTTCAACAATGGCGATGTTTGTGCTGGGGGCCACAGTCTTCATCTGGTAACATCCACAGTTGACGTTTCACCAACATGGTTAGTGGACATGGTTGGTAGCCGAATTAGAACACAAGAGCCAGAAGAGTCTGTTATCTTAGTAACTTTTCAGAATAAAACCAATCTTCATGAAAAGGGATTAAAGCGTAATGGAACTGATCTGGCAGTTGTTAAGAAAGATCGATTTCAATTATTAGATTTATCTGGTGAATTATTTACAGCAAAAACTACGGGGTTTCAGCACACGCCGCTAAATACACTCTACGAGACCATCCGCTCAAAAATCAGTACATCGGGGCTCCTACCGACAATAATTTTAGAAAACCCAGATATCGTGCTCGCATCTGGTGTGCACAATGGATTAGATTTGGCCAAGTTCGTCCACAAAATCCAACAGATCTCTCGGTGTTTATATTTATTCTGCAATGCTGACGAACCATTGATTGACATAGCTTCCTCTCTTGGTGAAGAACAAGTTGCATTCTTAACACAAGTCACACATCAATCCTCCCTGGTATTATCATTGCGGGCATTGAATACTGGGAGAGCAGACGATGTCACGGGTAGTTTACGCATTTGCAAAGGCCCAAGAGTTACAGAGAATGATCATGTAACCGTATCAGAGGGTGAATATTTATATTTCGTTTCGGGAGATACAGTGAGATTGTTTTATAGATGATGTCGTCATAGCATTTTTTTTTTTTTTTTTTTTTTTTTTTTTTTTTTTTTTTTTTTTTTTTTTTTTTTTTTTTTTTTTTTTTTTTTTTTTTTTTTTTTTTTTTTTTTTTTTTTTTTTTTTTTTTTTTTTTTTTTTGTAACTGTCGTATGTCTAAACTTTGATTCTTATTAGTTACACTGCCGTCACAGGCTAGAGCCCCAGATCTCTCCTTTTCTTATTATAAATATCATCTAACACGAATTCAATGGCACATCTAGCCCATATAATGCTCATCATGGGCCATACACTACGTTCTCCAATATCGATCCAGTAATCAACCTTTTCTTTGATATCGTGGCTATCGAATATTTTGAGGAAATCGCGTATTAATGACGGTAGCTCTGGGACAACAGTAACCTGGAATCCACTTGGAATATTACCGTCGACGAACAATTGACGGATCGTTGCTGGGACAAGGTTAAAATGTGCTAATTGAACCAACCTGTGTTGGATTTCTAAACGTAAGAGTTTGATCACTCGTATACGCCAGTTTTGGTACCCCCGGTGCTTGAATTCAGAGAGTAAAAGTGGCGCGAAATATGGACGAGCAACAGAGACAATAAAATTGTTCACATTGAACAATTCAGAGAGACGCGTGTATGGTGCGTTACGCTCATCCTTATAATGAGCTTGGTTGGCAGGCTCAAACTCCACCTTCGTTAAACCTTGGTATGGCTTTATATTTCCTTGTCGATCTTTTTCAAGCAATTGTATCTCCTTGTGGATGACTCCCGTCCCAATACTGGCCTGCGCCGCCGACCAGATAATCACATGGGGTGCTGACAAATAATTCAATAACGTCGGAATTTGAGGGTAGTAACCGTCGTCCTCCTGATTTTTAGATTTTTTTGGTGTCACTGTAATGTTTAATACTCTGTCTGTTTTGAGGTAGGCTTCTTCAAAAGTCATATCTCCCAAGACTTCCTTAACGTATTGTTCAAATACAATGATTTCTGGTGGACAACGCGAATACAAGATTCCTTCGGCAACCGAGTGGTAGTTTATATCTGTGTATCCGGGTTTTAATGGAGGCAATCCAGACGAAATTGTGGATAGCACATTTAATAGTTCCTCGTCCATGCAGCTACATATCAAGCTTGCAACTAATGCACCCACCGTAGACCCAGATAAAATTCTAGGAAGTAGTCCCTGAATGTACAATCCTTTTACCATTCCAATATGACATAACCCAAATAATGATCCGCCGTGTAGAATCAGTGCAGTGCTTCCAAACGACTGCCATATGTCGTTAAAGAAGGATATCTGCTTTTGTCTTTCGATAGATGTCTGGATGGGATTGTTGTCTCGCGTCGGTAGCCCAGTGTTCCTTCGTTGGCGCTCAATATACTCTAGGCACTGTATTACCTCATTAATATAATCCTCGATTAGCAGTTTTGTGCCGGAATAGGCCCTAATATACAACTTGTTGTTACCAATACTGCCGATATTTCGCAACAAGCCAGACCTCAATATTTCCATCAAAGAATCCAAATCTTCGCTTTCTCTGGCGTTGACGAGCTCCTTTAATCTTTTAGATATCATTTTATAGTCGTATTTCCGACTAGACGGATTCTGTCTCCACAAATCGTTTCCCAGTAACGAGTCCAACTTGTAGCATAAATCTTCGTACTGTTCGAATGAGTCGGCTTGTTCGAGTTGTCGCTTGAGTACACTCTTTTCATCGTTCTTCATAAATAAAAACGTCCACATTTTGTTCTTCCAAAACAATATGACATCTAATATTAGATCCAACCACGCATATATCACTTTGTACACTGTATCTTGCAAATAGCCAATAAGCCGTCGAAAGCACTGGACTACTGGGTCGTTTATAATTACAAGTTTGTGCATCTTACTGTGTGTATACACCTGGTAGTCTTTCCTTACACTATCTCCTTTGTCACATGCAACTGGCGGCTTCGGGTAAATTATTAAAATCTTACGATTTATAACCACAAAATTAGCAGTTATCTAACAACAGTCTTGTTAGTGGTTAAACTGCCCTCATGAATATGTTGATAGCGTTCTGCCAAACCCGGATTCTATATGCATCCGCGATGGTTAGAGCCCAGTATTCGTCTCTTTGTGCAGTAGTGCTAATGCACCATAACTGTAACTAGCGAGCTACCGTTTGCGCGCAGGGCTCTTCCGCGCGTTCGGCGCGCTACAGCTATAGCCACTAGCTCTGTATATATTTCCACCAATTCGTGTTCGCGTCGGCTGCATGCATAGCTATAGTGTCGGTTTCCGAAATTTAAAACGTCCGTTCGCGAGTTATTAAGCTGCTGTGTGACATAAGACAGCTTGCCAGCTATAGCTACGCGCTTCCTATAACATGCATAATCATCTCAAAGTTCGCTATGCATAAAGCGCACACATTCTATGTTTTACAGCTATTTTGGTTTATACTCGTATCCAATATGCTATATTCTAGTATGCATAAGCTAAATTAAAACATATGCATATGTTCATACATGTGCTGCTGCGCACACACGCCTATCATATGCGCACACCATAATCAATGGCTAGTAATCATGATCGCTATCATCATATACGCATATATCATAGCTAGGTGACAGCTGCGCACAGCTATAGTAGCTAGCTATGCATATTTATATGTCATATGCATAAATCGTCGAGATGCCACGTGGTTGCATATCCTCTAGATTATATGCATAGGAGCATAGGCTGGAACCCGCCACTTTGGAAAGCGTGTGGCCACCCCTTACAATACGCCTAATTAGGAAGTCGATATGCGTATCATATTCATTCTATGCATATATCACATATATGCACAATCCACTCTTTCCATATATATAGAAAAAGAAGTATGGAGATATCATAATTACCTCGGCAGATCCAGAGCTGCGCATGCGCAAAGCTGGTAGGGAGTTAAGCCGCGCTGAAATTAGTGGGAATTATGCATAGTTGCCAAATTAAAAGCGCGTTTTTACCTGCATTTCAAAAAAGTACTAGTCCCGATTTTGCAATTGGCTAGGAAAATTTTCAACATTAACGGTGCATGTACCTACATACATATATGTACATATTGATCCCAGTACGGTTATAATTATTAGCTCGCACGCTACGCATACGCGTACGTATATATACGTATATATATATTAGACGAGCATGCCAATGGAAAGAAAAGAAAACAGGCGAAACAGCCAGGCAAGGCAATTCGGATGAGCCAAGTCAAAAGAAAAGAAGGGAAACATCCAGGAATGGGAGCTGAGCATCCTATTCGGGAAGGCAGTAAGGTAAATAGTAAGAAAAATCCTCATACGGCAAAAGTTACTCCGTTTAAAATGAAAATATATAAGGTTTAATACCGCGGGAGAAAAGGTTCCAACAGCTGCAGTGCCGCGCCGGCCGTACACGTACGCGCAACTGTTCGCCATACAAATCGGCGACAAAAAAACGACTTTTTTTGAGATTTTCAATTATATTTTCCCATACAATTATACCTGCATTTCAAAAAATTAAAGTCCCGATTTTGGCTGGGAAAAATTTCGAATTCAACGGTGCAAAATTGGGCGAAAATTAAAGGTTCGAATTCCAACAGTGGATGATCGATCGATATCACGCGCGCACATACATATATGCATATGCATGCGCAAGCATGCACGTGCACGTCGATCGCGAAATACAAATATTAAATTAAAAATTAAAATTAATATTAACTGTAATCGGGCCGAGCAGGGAATTGAACCCTGGACCACTCGCAAACTAAAGCCAGGTGTTCCTGGCTCTCGCTACCCAAAGCGAGTATCATACTACTAGACCACACGGCCAATTGTTTTAGTATGTTCTTTTTTTTCATTCAACTGAATTTATTCCATATAAATACCTAAAAAAAAATAAATTCTGTCCCTACTGGTTGACGTTTCAAGTGAAGAAAACGTCAAAGAGGCAGCATGGAAGACCAATGTTTTTCATAAAAGAGTGGACAAAGCCAAAGAAGAGAGTTGGGATAAATTCTTGGCGAGCTTGCAGGGCACGGATATTTGGAAGACCCGGAAGTATACAAATCCGACCGATGCTAATACAACAATACCTGAATTGAATAGGCCAGATGGGACTAGAACACGTGATGGCCAGGAGAAAGCGGATCTATTGCTGAGCGGGCTTTACCCCCAGGCACCGGCTTCAACTCTGGAAGAACCGTTGCTAGAAGACGAAGAAGCAGGAGAACAGGAAGACTGGCCTGAACTAAGTGAAGACGAGCTTGATTATGCTCTAAGTGAAATTGATATCGACAAAGCGCCTGGTCCAGATGGAATTAAAAC
>JAJLUK010000069.1:0-20269 GCA_030570055.1 Blastobotrys chiropterorum
TGACCACCAGGGCGGGTGGGTTGGGTATTAACCTCACGTCTGCGGACATTGTCGTATTGTATGACTCGGATTGGAACCCACAAGCTGATCTGCAGGCCATGGACCGTGCGCACCGTATCGGTCAGACCAAACAGGTGATGGTTTTCCGCTTTGTCACTGAAAATGCAATTGAAGAAAAAGTGTTGGAAAAGGCTGCCCAGAAGCTTCGACTGGATCAACTGGTCATCCAGCAAGGACGTGCCAGTCATAATGCGGCAAAGAATTCGTCCTCATCCAAGGATGAATTGCTGAGAATGATTCAACACGGCGCCAGTGAAATGTTCCAACAAACCAAAGGTACAGTCAGTGAGGATAGCATTGAAGAGATTCTTAAGCATGGTGAAGAGCGGACGGCCAAGTTGAATGCAAAATATGCCAAATTAGGGCTGGATGATTTACAAAAATTTACCACCGATTCATCTGCATATGAGTGGAATGGACAAGATTTTACCAAGAAAAATAAGGCAGATAAGAATTTGCTCTGGATCAATCCGTCCAAAAGAGAACGAAAAGAACAGACATATTCCATTGACCATTATTATAAGGATATTCTTCAATCCACCAAGACGGCTGGCCAACCAAGAACTCTTCGTGCGCCGAAACAAGCCAACGCGTTCGACTTTCAATTCTATTCTAAGCGATTCAAGGAACTTCAAGAGAAGGAATTTGCATACTATCGTAAGCAGATCAATTACAAGGTGCGTTTGGATGATATTGAAGAGTCGCAACTTGAAGAAGGCGAGACCCGGGAACAGCGCCGACGGAAAGAAAACCAGGCTATTGAAAATGCCGAATCGTTGACTGAGGAAGAAGAAGCTGAAAAGACTGAACTGTCAAAGGAAGGCTTTAGTAACTGGTCCAAGCGAGATTTCACCAACTTTATCCATCAATGTGCCAAATACGGCAGAGACAATTACACTGCGATTGCAAAGGAATTCGATGACAAAACGCCGGAGGATATTGAAAAATATGCCACCGTCTTTTGGCAACGATACAAGGAAATCGATGGGTATGAAAGATATGTCAGTCAGATTGAAGTTGGAGAGGAGAGGACTAAAAAACTATCGCTGCAACAAAAAATCTTGCGGCAAAAAATTGAGCAATACAAGTGTCCAATGCAGGAAATGCAAATCACCTACCCGGTCAACAATTCCAAAAAGGTCTATTCTGAAGAGGAGGACCGTTTCTTACTTATCCAAGTTGACAAGTTGGGTCTTGACAGTGAGAATCTGTGGGAGAAGATCCGCGACAGAATCAAAAAATCGCCGATGTTCAGATTTGATTGGTTCTTCCTTTCACGAACTCCAGTTGAACTGTCCAGACGGTGCACCACACTGCTGCTCGCGGTCACTCGGGAAGTTGAAGGTCCCAACGCTATGAAGCGCAAGTCGGGGCCAAAGAAGCACCATAATAATCAACAGCAGCAAGCTCAACTCTCCACGAATGCGACCAACACTGGTGCGAGCACACCGGTGACACTTGATGAAACTTCAGTTGCTGATACTCCTGAAGCAACTTTTGACGAAGAAATGACTGATGCCCCGCCTACCGCACCAGACACATCGGCCGACTCCACACCGCAGCCTCCCCCATCGAAGAAGCAGAAAAAGGCTCGTGCTGATATAATTAAGGAAATGGAAAACGGTAAGCAATAGACGATATACGAATTATTTAATAGTATTTTGAATTCCTAATAGAACAACTATGGTTTCTAACACTTAGTCCTCTAATCCGAGGGAAGAGGTCTAGTATTACAAGACTGCTGAGTTTAGACATATTGCGAAACTGCACAAAAAACACTACTCTCATCAACAATACGCCCATGCGCTCTTCTTCAGCAGCTGCGCTGGTGTGTGTGTGCCGTGTGTGTCTCAATCGCCGGCCCGACAATAATTGATACCGCTCTCACACTCTCCAAACATCACACCATTTAGAGGATCATGTTTAGACTAAATAGCTCAATTCGACAAGGCCTGAGGGCCGGTAATGGCATGTTCAAGCGCGGAATTGCGAACTCATCCAACCGGCCCAAGCACCCACTCCGCAGAAATATGGTTATCGGGTTCGGAGCTGGGTTCATTGGGTTCGGTCTTGTGGGGCTATTACAAAGGCAGCAGCCACAAATCAAGTTAGATTCCGCGAGTAAGGGACTTGACTTCTCGATCCCGGTAAATACGGAGAGAGTCCAGCCTGAAACGAAGGTTCCGCCCTTCCCGCAGACTTTTGTCAGAGATGGAGAAGAATATCAACTGCTCGGGGTTGGTGTGAGATCTGTCTCAATTATCTCATTCCATGTGTATGGGCTGGGTGTTTATGTTGCAAAACAGGACACTTCCAAAATTAAGTCTATTTTGGGGCAAGATGTCTCCTATGAAGACCTCGTTGACCCGGTGAAGGGTAGTGAGCTCATGACAAAGTTATTGAACGGTGGCGTTCGTTTTGATATTAGACTTGTTCCAGTTAGAAACACGGATTTTGGCCATTTGAGAGATGGTCTTGTCCGAACAACTATGGCTCATCCTAGATTCAAAACTGATGGTAATGATGAGGCCTTTGGCGAGGGATTGAGCGAGCTCAAGAGGGTGTTCTCAAGAAAGATGAGTGTTCAAAAGCACAAGATTCTCCACCTCAACAGAGACCGGGATGGAGTTCTTTCTGTGACCTTTTACAAGGCCGATGATGAGCCAGAAGCCAGCGAGCCAATGCATTTGGGCATAATCAAGATGCCGTTGGTATCCGAGCTCCTCTTTTTGCAATACCTCTCTGGCGCAAAACCCTCTAGTGAGAGTGCTAGACAAAACAGTATGAAAGGTTTGGTCGAAATTTGTAAATAGTAACAATAAACCCAGTCTCCACTACTGGTTGTACGAGCAATGTTTCAAATAAATGAGGTTTAGAAGAGAAACCCCGTCGCATACGATCAAATTTAGACTAGTCAATAAGGATAAAGTTTGGTAGGTGTTGAAATTTTATCCGCTAAGTGTCAGCATGGAATCTGGCTTATTGAAATTGATGTATGACTGCAAGTGAGGTTCGAACTTGTGACCTGCGCTGATAATAGCGTGTTGTTGTTGTGTTGACAGCGGCGCTTGAAAACTCATGATGCACTCGTTGGTATTCTCTGCTGAGTCCAACGATACTGTGTCACTTTAACACCAACTTGACACAGACCATTAGGTACATCATTTTACTGAACCTTTGTGTTCGTTTCGAGTGCCAATCAACACGTCAAGCCGGCAGGGTTCCTCAAAATTCCGAAATGTCCAAGGTATATTAAGTCGCCATTGCCTCCTCGACCCTATTACAAAATACATTTTACTCCATCATGGTTGCTATTAACTATCTCCTGCCAGCTCTCGCGCTTGCGCTTCCGGTGACTGCAATGCCAATTCCACAAGATCATCCTGTAGAGCTTGTCGAGAGATGCTTCCTAGGAATGTGCAAATCTGCGCCACGCGTTAGTAGCAGTATGAATACTGGTGCTTCCGGCAGCACAGGTTCTGCCTGCACCACAGGGAACTGCCAGAGTTCTGGCGGTAGCACTACCTCCAGCACTTGTACAACTAGCAATTGCCAGACGTCTGGGGGGAGTCAAGGTTCTATGACGGGGTCGTCATCACCTAAAAGCTCAACTCAGGGTTCTACTTCGGGCTCATCTGGGTCATCATCTGGCGGAAAGAATATTGATGTGGGTAACCTGATTAGCACTGCTGGAAAGGCTGCCAGTGGCGGTTTGAACCTGGCCGGTGATATTACAAAGGGAGTCATGGGAGCTGTTGGTGGCGCCACAGGGATGGGTGGATTAAGTGGCATTGGTGATATGGTTAGCGGTATCACCAAGGGTATTGGATCAGCAGTTGGGGGATTATGATTGAAGTGGTCCGTGGTTTTTATCTTCTGTTAGTTATTTTCTTCCGACTATTTGGTAGTAATTTGTTAATTTTTAATTGTTACTAGTTATTAAGGCTTGTATATCTTTCTATCTTTTTTATGGAAACGTTAACTCCCCTCTCGATACTGGTGAATGTCTATAATAAACAGCTTTTACAATCTCCAGCTTAATCACAATCAGGCTGTAAATTCCCCTATTTATGCACTATTTACCGGGGTCGTTAGATTTATGCCCGTGACACATGGCATGTTTGGGACTCAACGTACGAACGTTCAGCACGCTTTCAAATCAGTACTTTAATCGAATCCGAAAGGATATGCATACGAGTCGCATTGTCGTTATAATAAGAACAGCCCGCGTAAACATCGGATATATTCTCCACGCAGGATTAATTACCCGTCCCCGACCGCCGAGATCGTCGCGCAGATCTGTGGAGCGAGACACTCCCAAAGAGGCAATATTAGCCCAGTCGATTTTAAAAGCAAACCGTTTCCCGGGGTTAGTAGTTTGTACCGTAAAGTTTTGAATAAAAAAAAGAATGACAGTTGATTACTCTGAAAACCCAGCACTTGTCGTCACGGCAGATCACAATATAAAGATGGTCCAAGCCCCTATCAGGGAGCCTGGCCAAGACGAAGTTCTGGTTCATGTCAAATGTACCGGTGTCTGTGGCTCTGATATTCACTTTTGGAAAACTGGTGCTATTGGCGAATTGAAGGTAGAAGGGGACTGCATCTTAGGCCACGAAAGCTCCGGCATTGTCCTTAAAGCAGGTGATAATGTTACAAATGTGAAGGAAGGAGATAGAGTCGCCATTGAACCTGGTGTACCATGTGAAAAGTGCTACTTGTGCATGCAAGGAGACTACAATTTGTGCGAGGACGTGGAATTTTCTGGTGTTTACCCGTATGATGGCGGTCTGCAGCGATACAAAGTCCACCGAGCAAAATACGTTTATAAGATCCCCGACAACATGACATATGGCCAAGGTGCGCTAATTGAGCCTTTGTCTGTTGTTATCCACGGGGTTGAACGAGCTCAATTGAAGTTGGGCCGAGGGTGCGTCGTCACTGGCGCAGGACCGATTGGCCTGATTGCGCTGGAAGTTGCCCGAGCGTCAGGAGCCACCCCACTAGTTATCACTGATATTTCCGCAGAACGGCTGGCTTTTGCCAAAAAGCTGGTTCCACAATGCCAAACCTACCAGATTGATCCCAAAAAGAGTGAAAAGGATAATGCGGCCCAAATTCGACAAATCTTTGGGTCTGAAGAATATGATGCCCCAGATGCCATATTAGAATGCACTGGTGTCGAGTCCAGTATAGTCACGGCATGCTACGCCGCTCGCCGTTCAGGCTCCGTCGTAGCTATCGGAGTGGGTCGTGATACTCTCAATAATCTACCATTTATGCACATTTCATTGGCCGAAATTGATATCAAGTTTATCAACAGATACCATGGAACCTGGCCCGTCGCTATCAAGCTAATCTCTCAAGGGGTTATTAACATTGATAGCTTGATCACGCACAAGTTCCCATTGGAACAGGCAAAAGAAGCCCTCGAACTTGCCAGTGACACCAAGAATGGTTCCATCAAAGTCCAAGTAGAAGATAACTAGAACTAACAATGATAATTGATAAGATACTGAGTGCCGTTTATGAAACTGTGGGAGGCCAAACACCCCTTAGCCCGCCACACGGATATTTGTGAGTCTTGCGAACAGTCTTATTTTCCAGAAAAGAAGCAAATGCGCCGGTATGTGTATACAATCTCTCTCCGCGTAGCGGAACTACCGTTACTTTCTGATTCTCTTTTTCTTTTTTTTTTTTTTTCTTTATCTCCTAGACCTAGTGCACTCAGGACACAGCCTATCACTAGTAACTAAACAAGCAGCAATTTATCCCATCTCACTGTCAGCTATCAAAATAACCCCACTTCCTATAAAAGTGGGTGGTATGTGGACCAAACTCCCCCAGATTAATTGTGCGGAGTTATCATTGGGACTATTCACATCACCCGCCTAATATTTTTTACTATGGCCAACGTCAAGTTCAAGCGGTCTCGGGTACGAACTGGGTGCGTAACCTGTAGAAACAGGCATAGGAAATGTGAGCATACCGCATATTATGTGTATTCCAATGTCCATGTGCTAACATCTCTTGTTTAGGTGGTGAAGAAAAGCCACGGTGCGTGAATTGCCAGAAAAAAGATCTCGAGTGCGTCTGGCCAGTGCAGGGACGATTCAGAGATGCCAATACTAAACTAGGAAAAGATCATATTTCGGTGGTTTCAAGGCCTACTGACCAAATAGAGATTATAACAGAGAATCCCATCTCAAACAAGAAGCGAAAGAATAATGACACCGAAAGTTCAACGGCTTCTAATCCAATCCCCGAAACCTCAACAGAACCTACTACTTACAACCCAGCGACAGACAATAACCATGCGAATAATAATAATATTGACCATGGCTTTGATAGCACTGGTGCAAACTTTTTCCAAGATTTTGATCACGACGAAACGAACAAGACAACAGCTAATAGCACCGGTACTATTGAAAGCACTAAAGGTGACGAAGTCCAAATGACAGAAAAAGGTGAATTAGATGACACTGTAGGTCCGGAGCTCTTTGAGGACCTTAATAATGCGCTGCGGACTTACATGTTCTCTACCGCTGCCGCACAAACTAATGAGCTCGAGATTTCCGCAGAAAGTGAAAGACCTAAGTCCCCAGAAACAGCTCCAAATCTATTCGAAGACCCAAGCGCAATGGAATTATTGAGCAATTACATCAGCGAGGTCGCAACATGGTTGGACATGTTTGACCATGATGACCATTTTGGAGTAGTTCTCCCTCATCTGGCTCAAAATTCCCCAGGACTCATGTATGCAATTCTGGCGATTTCGTCTCGCCAGGCGGAACGCAAAGGTACTCAGTTATCATCCGAATCCACAACCTTGGAGCTGTATCAACAGGCATTACACCATCTGTTGCCAGTGTTTGAGAAAATTGACATCTGTACTGTGTCGGCCTGTGTGATCTTGTGTGTTTTGGAAATGATGAGCTCGTCTCCGTCCAGCTGGAGAAAGCACTTAGAAGGCTGTGCGGCATTATTTTCAGCAGCAGGGATCAATGGATTCTCACAGGACCCCATTGCACGGTCCTTGTTCTGGTGCTTTGCAAGAATGGATCTATCCTGCTCGATCATCGAGGAGGAAGCACCAATCATCCCATGTGCTCAATGGTTCCCGGAAAATGCAGCAACCCCTTCAGATTCCACGTCCAAAGCATACGCATATTTCATGGGAATTGCTGAGCCGTTCCCTCCCCAGGCAAGCCCCTACGAAATGTATGCTAATTATGCCGTCTATTTGGGTGCTCAAGTCTCCGAACTGTTAGAGAATGGGAATCACAAAGACCAAGCGTATATATCCGGGTGGAAAATGCTCTGGGATGAGTTGATGGCCTGGGAAGCGAATCGGACAGCAGAAATGCTACCAATCGCTACATTGGAGCACACATTGCCATTCCCTACTATTCTGTATACCAATGGGCCGGCTATTTCGGGTAATCAAATGTTCCATACGGCAGCAATACGTATGTTGCTCGCCAAGCCAAAGCCAGTTCAGCTGGCTAAATCGTGCAAATCAGTCTTATGGCATGCTCGGAGGATCTGCGGAATTTCCCAGACAAATGATCATCATGGATGTTTGAACAACGCTCTCCAGCCATTATGGATAGCGGGCCGTCAAATGTCGCACCACACTGAGCACGAGGCGATTCTGCAAATGCTTGACCGCATTGAAACCACCACAGGTTGGGCGATGCGATGGCGTGGGGAAGATTTGAAAGAGTTTTGGGGTTAACGTTATTCCATTGACTTCAATTGTTCGATATACATAGAAGGAATATATATTTATTTATAGTCAGTTTATTAGCTACTTGTGTACATGCTTATATCCAATATGCATAAAATATCATTCAGCATTGATCACAACCCTCATATGCTTAAATAAAATCAGTTCAGATAAAAGAGCCCCAGTATTCCCGAGATAAAGTTGTACTGACATACGGGTACTCGGAAATATTGGCAGGTCGCAGCGCCTTTGAATGCGCGGACCGTTTCAATTTATGCGCATATGCTTGCTTCTTCTTGATGGTCATGTCATCTCCAATGATAGCGTTGTGTGCGCTTATATGATAAAACGGGTTAATCTTGGACTCTCCCGATGCGACAATGGAGCAGTACCAACAAGCGCACAATGGGAAATTCCGACCAAAGGCGGCCTTGTAGAGTTTACAAGTATGCAGGAACAATTCCGATAATGCTGTTTCCTCCACTTTATCGCGATGCTCAATAAAGTATCCTGTCTGATGAATGCTGTACTGATAGTATAACTGAGGTTTCAACTGGTGGGTATGCCAGACCAAGTCCACATCGATGGTCGGAACCAACTTGTAATTTTTAACGTCAAACAGACCAATAAAGTTTTGATATCTTTCAATCATTTGGTCAATATCCTTACATCGATTATACCAGCCATAATTAATAATCTCTTCGATAAAGACCGACTGTCTTACAACTGCACCAGTTAGTTCCACGCTAAATAACGACAGGTTGTTCCAGTATCTATTCAACACTTTAACAAGAAGCACCACTTCTCTACTTTGTGTAAGACGAGCTCGCGCATACTTGTCGACGATGGCTCGGACACGTTTAATCGTCAGTTCTTCTTCTGTCCGAACAAAGTTGTTAATCTCCTCACGCAACTTTTGCGACCCAATGACCTTATAGATCCCAGATCGATTCCACGATGGCTTGGACACTTTCCAATCTAACCCATCTCGCAGGACACAAGCAGGAAGTGCGTTTCCGTTCATGAAAAAATCTTCCAAATCTTCTTGAAATTTTAACACTCTTAAAACTTCATGTGTGTAGAGCACACCACAGCCCCCACATCGTATTCGCATGTTTTCATAGCCATAGCCAACCTCGTCAATTTCGACTTCAGATTCTCCGTCTCCAGAGACAATACTGATCCAGGGAACTTTAATCACACAATCACATTTCACACATTGTATCCGTCTGTACATGTCATCGTGCCTATTTTCCCATTGACGGCCAACATTGACTTCGAAAAACTTGACCGCTCCAGGACTAGGGTAATATTCTGCGTTCGACCCTAGGGCCTGGTTGATCAAGTCCCATGGCATTCCGTCATGCCACATGAACCCAACACCCTGGCGAATACAGTCCTCTGTATATGCTCGTGGATTTAGCATATGTGCGTGCCATACCATCAACACGTCCAATGGCGGTAGCATATCCTCGCTCAGTTTCACATTATAATCGGTTTTCTTGCTCCAATTCTCAAAATAATCGCTTCCTTCTTCCACATCATAGACTTGCAATCGTCGCTGGTCGTCATCATCAATTAACTTGATGAGAACATGCTTCCACCACTCTTCATATCGTGCAGTAGCCCGTTGAACATATAATCCCCATCGAACTTCCTTTACCAACGTTTGCGGAGAGGGGGTCCGTCCGTATAGATCGGCGTTGGGGTTTGGGAACTTCATCCAGTCGTATATCCCGAAAATCCCATCCTGTTCTTCGATCTCTTCTCTGAGTTTGTAGAATGCCTCCATCAGCCGTAGATGTGCTATCACTTCATCCCTATAAGGAATCTCATTACGTCTCCCCTCGGTGGGGAACTCCAAGTCGCTCTTCATTGCCTCCGACGCATCCTGCTCCTCCTCGCCTATGTAGTACTCCCTACTACTTCCGGGTTTCTCTTCAAACACCAGCATGGGGTGGCAACGTGGGTTCAAAAGAAGTATAGTTAAACTTGGGTTCGGTCTGAGGCCTCCTCTCTTTTCTGCGATGCGCGAATTTGCTTTTTCCGTTTCTGGACGTTGGTGCGGCTTGCACGGTTTCAGTTGCCGTACGCGTACTGCGCGCGCTTCTAGCTGCTCACCGAGGGCTTGGCTGGGTGTGCGGCTGGCTCTTCAGCCACTTGTGGCTGTGCACAGGGTCTTTGGAAGATATCGATGTCTCGTGTTTTTATGCAATTGTAACGTGTTGCGTCGTAACCGGATAACTTTTAGGCGTTTGAAACGGAAGTCGACGAGACTAATACCTCATTACACTGCTAAAGTTGGTGTATAGCGGACGTATTTCCGTCGCGTTGCATTGCCGATCCAATAAGAACCATGCCTTTTACGCTTATGTACACCTGTTGGTCTTATGCATATGCATAGCCTAGCTAACTATTTGCAGTTTAATTATGCATATATGCATATGCATATTCATTGTTTCACCGCATGATGTTTTTTGGCAAAAAAACAAAAAAAAAAAAAAAAAAAGCCGTATGCGTATGCATATATGATACATATGCATATGTCATATGCATAAACACCTATAATTACTATGCATAATATGCATAGTCAAATCTTCAATAACATGTTTATGTGTAAATTTCACCAGTCGGTTCATCACTAATGTATGCATACTCATACGATTGAAGACGAACCAAGGCCTCCATGCTTTCTCAAGCAATCGGAAAGTGGGAGGTAGCAATGGATATGGAATGCTTTTGCTTAATTTCTCGAAAAGGAGGTCGCTTCGAAGACGCGTTGCGTTTTGCTTAATGGTTGACGCATCAACCGATTCTTAAAGGGTAGGCTCGTCCAAATTCTAACAAACTACAAGCAGACCAATATTTGACAATAAAATCTATTAGTTAGGATTAATTAAATAACACTTTCAGACTGCTGTCAGCAGCAACCAGTTGTTCAGTATCGCGATCAATATCAACCGCAGTTTGCAGCTTGGCGACCACCTTCTGGAGCGAACTGACCACGCTCCGAGGAACCGCGTCACTCCGCAATACCTGCCGAAAAGCCAGGATAGTCCCCCGCAAGACATCAAAGCGGTATCGTTCTATCCGTGGCCAGGCATAAGCTAAAACAGTGCACATGTAACTGCACGCCTGTGTAATAAGCTCCGGAGATTGAGCTATAAACGGGTCTCCAAGCACATTCATATAAACTTTAACCAAGTCCTGAAGATATTTTATACACTCTGACCCGAGTTCTGCTAACACCAGCTCTAGGTTCGCCAAAAGCGACCGCAGTAGCTCCACTTTTTGGTTGGAATTTGAGAGTGCGTGCAGGACTTCAAACATCAGGGTGTCCAGGCTATCCAGCACCTCTTTCTGCTTCCCTTCATGTCTCTTCATACTCCTGGTCAACTCCAACATGGTACTAACACCTTGAGTCGTCAATTGTACGGAGAGGCCTACCTCCACACTGGGTGGCAAGTAATGCAAAACTGGTGTCACCGCATCTTTGAACACTGGATGTAGACCGGTCGTATACAAAAAGTGAGGATCCATTTTCATTGCGATCAGTTGAACGAATAAGCACCCTTTGGCTTTAATTAGCGCTTCATAGTCGTCGGTGATGTTTAAAATTGACGGTATCAAGAATGACCATATCGACCTCAATTCATTTTCTCCTAGCTGTCTAATCACAACTTCCAATAGTGTGATCACAGACTGGTCATAGCTCTTCCATGGAGGCGAAAGCTGGTCAATGTCGTCGCTGGGGTTCAGTCTGTTTCGGAAGGCAGACGGATCGTTCATTTTTTTCCTACCAGCCTGCGAAACAGACGGATGAGAGGTTGATTTTACAAAAAATGGCTTTATCTTGTCTTCAATCAAGTCCATGTACGATATTCTTTCGTGCCTGTCTAACCAATTGCGTGAAATTTCCAAACTCTGTGTCGTTACCCAAGGATACCCCTCCAGACTATACAACAACATGTGTTCATAGACTTGTGGACCATCGTATTTCGATAATGCAGCCAAGATGCGTGGAATAATCTCGACAAACTGGATCTGTTGTTTCCATCGTGTTCTGGCCTCGGCGAGCTCATCTTTGTACCAGATCCATTCTCCCTGTAACGGTCGTACGCATTCGCAAAGAATCCGTCCGAGCTCCTCATCCGACCCATCTACATTTCTCAGAGTTTTGAAAACTTCCGCTATGGCATCACTAGTCAGATTCTCCTTCGTGTCCCGGAGTCGTTCAAAAATCTCTTTACTGGAGTGCTCCATTATGTCGGACCGGAGGAGAGCCCGAGTGCGTCTTTTTGTGGGTAAGCCAAAGGTCCATTATTAAAATGGAACTTAGGTTCCGTCTACGACATATAGTACACGTGGAATTCGGCACGATACTGCGTCGCATCTCGCATGTCCGTCAATGGCATTTAATTAAGTGTAGACAAGGAACAACAATAAGTCACCACCACCTTCAGAAACAACCATCAAGCCACCGCATGTCCAGCACAAGTGTCATTCAATTTATTTACAAAATACATATATACATCATCTATCTTTGTGACTCTTGGATCCTAAACTGTCGTTAGCACTGGTAGACTAAACACTTCAACTTCGAACTCACATCTTAACAACATTAATGTTGGTGTCGAGAAATCTGTGGAGACAGTTCTGGATACAAGCGTCCTCATTGCTGTCTAATCTATTGGAAGTAATCTTCCCCTTGATGCACTTTTTCCAGCACATATCGGTAAAATTGTGAATAGCTATCTCCTCGTTAGTTTTGTATGTTCTCGCCAATACTTGTCGCCTTATCCCCACTCACAGCTTTGAACCTTGGACTTGGAAGTTTCGGCTTCAATCCATTGCAAAATCTCCTTTCTGGAGTTTGGATCGAGGTTCTGCAGGGCTTGTTGGTCGATTTCTGGCATGTTAATATATATTTCTACTGACTGGAGCCCTGATTCGAGCCTTCACTGAAAATTTCCTATTCCCAACGGAGCAGTTACCCGGACATTGAAGGGTTCATACCATCAACTGGAGAGGTCCACGACGAAGATAGTGTGTGGTGTGGAGAACACCCCTTTGAATAAATTGTCTTGGAAATACTATATATAATAATTGTTTCTCTCGACTTCAGGTCCGGATCACTAGACTTCTCCCGTAAATAAAGAAACTGCGCATAAACAATTCTGAAAACGCACACCATGGATTATGCAAGAATACAGTCCTATTTAAACAAGTCCAGGAGTTTTGGTGAAAACGAAAGGAATTCATCGAGGAAACCAAGTAATGATCCGATAAATGAAGAGTTGTATTCAGTGAGGTTCAAATCAGAACTCGAACAGCTGCGCAACCAGTCATCCGACAACACTATGGATATTTCACGGCTGTTCTGCTTACCGTACATTTCCGCAGCCCACCAATTGGAGACAATAAACTCTCAGTCATTCCACCTTGTGGACAGGCTCGAGGAACAGGAGTCGACATTGAGATATGAAATCGGCGAGAAGGCAAAATTGAATAAGGAACTGACAGAACTAAACCAACTGTTGCAAACTCGTCTGAATTCGTTACAAACATCGAATACCACCTACAAGCCAGAGATGGCCATTAAGGAATTGGAAGAAAAGAATTCAACTGTGGTGAAAGAAAACAAACATCTCCTTGGTCAGTTGAAGTCCCTCCTAAATCATCAAGTCCTAGAAGCAATCGTTGATGAGGAGAACGAAGACGACTCAGATCGTCGGGAAATTCGTACTGAATTAAGGCGGACGGTTGAAAACCTATTAAATGAAATGTTTAACCCTTCCTCTACAGGATATATACATATGAGCAACATGAACTCACCTATTGCCCATTTTTTATTATCTAACGATCTCATCACGATCCACCCGGAACAGCCGAACCAAATCCGTTTGAGGGATTTCGGTAAATGATTTAAATATGTTTTCTTTTTATTTATTATATTAGTAGTACAATCTAATGCTTTTGCACAGTATTATTCTTCAGTACCTCTCTTCCATTTCGCCTTCTCAACATGTCACCAACTGACTTTTTGAACTTACTCTGGGAACGTTTCGAGAGGAAGTCAACTTCGTCAACCACTGCATCCCGATTAACACTTCCTGGAGTGGTGAGCAACCGACTCAGGTCAGCATTCTTTACTGGTGTAGACGTTACTGAGGACGACGTTCCGATATTGCGCGGTCCGCTACCCCGGGATTGAGGCGGTTGTAACTCCCGTCGTAACATTTCTACTTGCTCTGCTCGTCGATATGCCAGTTGGGTGATCCGGTCGATAGATTCTCGAATACCCAATAAAGATGGAGCATTGGATGACCCGTACCTCGACAATCGTGACTTTAAAACGTTGACCTCTGATTCAATCGCGCCCAACGTCTCTTCAACAGAGCTCGTCTTCTTTCGTAGCTGGCGCTGTAGCTCTACCGCGTTCACTGGTAAACTTCGAAGTTCCAACGCTCGTCTGCTCACCTCACCTGATTTGTACTTGACCAATTCCTGAGCTCTCGATAATTGTAAGGCAACGCTGGTTAACGATTTTTTCAAGTCGTCAACCTTCTCACCCTCGCCTTTGGTTTCTTCAGTATACTTGGAGATCTGGGTTATTAGCATATCTGCGAGGTAGCTGATGGTAGAGCTGTCTGACAATCTCCACTTGTCCTTCAACCAAACATCCTCGATACTGGATGGGCCATATTCATTCTCGTACGCGTGCCAGTCAATATATTGATTCAATGCGCGCGCATTATCATGCATGATGCCAAATTGAGCTTCGGTTTCTAAATAATACTGGTCAAACGGTGATGCATCTTCATCCTCCACATCTGAAATCATCGCAGCCTTTGTTGGGATGAAGTCGGGGAAATCTGGTATTTTATTATAATCAGGCTCTGGGGTTTGCTCTGATTCATAATCCTCTTCTTCTTGCTCATCCTCTTCACTTTCGTCTTCATCTTGCTCACCACCCAGATCTTCAAATTCAGAGATTTCTTCTCCATCAGCTGGTGTGCTCAATTCTTCGTATCCTTCATCCGATGTAGATCGCTTGGACATTTCCAAACCTCCATTGTTATCGAAACTAGCAGAACTTTGACCACCACCAAAGGCTGGTGAAGAGCCCAGCGTGGTCGATGATCCGGACAATGGAGTGTTTCCAAATGCTGGCTTTCCAAAGAGGTTATTATTTGAAGGTTGTGAAAACAACGATGGTTGGTCTTTGTTTACACCAAGAGACGTATCAGCTGTTGGCTGGAATAGTGAAGTAGCTGCTGCTGATGTAGATGTAAACATGCTCCCCTTCTGCATGTCATCAGATTCCTCAAACGATACAGGTTCGAAATTCGCCGTTCCAGGCCCACGTGATTGAGACAAAGAACTCGTCGAAGGCTCAATCTTCTCTTCGGTTTTGAAAGGTATTGGATTGAAGTCTTTCATTTCTGGCCCTGGAGGAGGGGGCGGTGGCGGGGGTGGAGGGGAGGAAGAATGCAAGGATGAACCTGACGATTCAACTGGTTCTTCGATCTTGGTATTATCCACCTCTCGCCCATCAGGAGGATGTGAGGAACAAGGCGGCGGCGACGAAGAGCGCACAGAGGAAGCAGTCGATTCTATCTTGACGTCTTTGGCAGATGGTATCGCTTCGAAGTTTTCCATCTCAGGTCCCGGGGGAGGTGGTGGAGGTGGCGCGGGAGGAGAAGACAGACCTGAAAGTTCTGTACCCTTCTCTTCTAATGGTGGCGGTGTACTTGGTCTTTCTGCTTTAACGCCAGATTTTCCATTGTCAGGTTTCTTTGGCGACAGTCCGGGTTCATCACCTTCTGCTTTCACTATAGGTTCCTCATCAGTAGGTTCTTCCTTGACTTTCAGTTCATCCGCGAGGAACTCATTCTCTCTTGTTTCGTTACCCTCCTCAGAACATATATCTTTACCACTTTCATAATCCTGCTGACCAGATGCAGATTTCTCTACATCTCTTTCAGTTGATTCAGTTTGTTCCTTTGCTGGTTCAGATATGGATTCTGTCACTTCCGCCGGCTCATCGTTCTCGTCATCTAGCATACTAGATTGTTCGTTTTTCGAGCTTTCCTCGTCCTTTAACAAGGAGTTATCCTCTTGAACTGACTTCTCCTGCTCTTCGGCTCGTTTACTATCTGAGTTCTCGTCTTGTTTATTAGAGGAATTCGTTTCTTCATTGGCATTCTCTTGCTTCTTTGGCTCCGCAAGACTGATACTACCGAAGTCAAGCATGCTAGTGTTGGAATCATTTGATTGGCCAAAAGAAAACTGCGTATCAGAAAGCGAGGGCGCACCGAACCCGAACCCAACTTTCCCTGTACCTGCTACTATGTTAGTGGATCCACTCGGTTGTTCTTTTGGAGGCTCCTCTGTATCTTCCTCATCATCATTGTCAGAAGCCGATTCCGGCTCCGATTCAGAATCCCACTTGTCAGACTTTCCAGCATCCTGTACGCCGTCTGGTGACCGTTTCTGTCCCAAGGAGGATTGTGTCTCCGTTGCGTCCTTTGAGTCTTTCGTATCCTTTTTATCCGTTTCATCAGGTTTTATTGAACCAAACGCACTGCCGGACCCCTCGCCGAACGACGGTTTTTGATCAAATGCATTAGAACTGCCGAATGAACTAGACGAGCCAAACGCACCAGATCCAGCAAAAGTTCCAGAGCCACTACTAAATGCGTTACCAAAAGAACTAGATCCGCCGAATGGTCCGGTGCTGCCGGCCGTTCCACTCGGAGACTTATTCGAGCGGAAACCGAAACTCGAATTCATGCCAAAGCTGCTACTGCCGAATTGTGTGTTAGAAGATGACTTTTCAGCGTCTTTACTTGAAGTAGATGATGGTTGGTCCGCATCAGACTTGCCAAAAGCTGCCTGTTGACCAAATGATGACTTCCCACCAAAAGAACCAAACGACGAAGTCGACGAATTGCCGAAGGATGTGTTGCCAAAAGATGATTGGCCGAACGCAGTACTACCGAACTTTGCGCTGTTGTTTCCAAAATTCGGCTGACCAAGAGACGGAAGCTTAGGCGCCGACGAGCCGAAACCAAAACCAGACTGAGAAGTTGTCTGGAAGCCACGGCCCATTGCACTGGCAGATCCAGCTGACGCTACTGGAGTTACGCCAATAACATCATTATTTTTGGCACTTTTGATTTTAGCTTCGTATGATCCCTTTGCTCTCTCTAGGCTTGTAGATCCATTCTTTGCGCCATCTTTATCCACAATATGCCATGCACACACACTACCTTCATTATTCAAGATCCATATTATAGGTAACGGTGATGAAGTATCTGCGCCCATACAGGGTTCTTTCACAACTTGTGTAGATGAAATGTCAAGAGCAGAGCCAACCGGTAATGTATCGTCATCAGTGAAGGGAAGACTTGCACGATCGGTGTCTTCGGACATTGCAAAGAGTTCCTCTTCAGTTAATAATGCCAGTTCCGGTGCTGCACTAAATGCAAGAGAAATAACGAATGGCAACTCTGGTTTCCAATCTCTTACAACTTGGGCATACCACCAACCGCCGACGGGATCTAGTGGTGGACAAACTTCAGGGATTTGCGACCATTTACAAGTATTGTCTGTCTTATCACGATGGCAAATAAATGGGATAATTGTCGTTTCGTCGCCATCATCATCTTCATAAATCACCAGGAAGGTAAATGTGTGTAACCACGCAAGGCATGTTGGACGTGCTGTTTGACTTATCTCTTCCAATTTTTCATAAACAAAAGCCATTTCGCCGTCAGGTAGAAGCTGAACGATACTGCCATCAGACATTCCGGCAAGGAGTTGTTTTCCTTTAGGCGACCAGGAAATTGCCTTAACATCTGACGCTAGTTTTGTCAATTCGTCCTGCAGTCGACTCAAGTTGCCAGATTCGTCAATAATAGTGAATTCGTTATTAGTTCCTGGGCGACTTTGAATATCTAAAACTGGCCCATCGGCCTTAACATGGACCTGTGGTTGGTCGATAGACCCGTTCTTCAGGACCTGTTCAATGGAATAAATAAAGATGTCATTACCTGCCGTGCACAGTGCAATTAAGCTCTCGTCCGCCGAAAATTCAAGATGCCTTATTCTACCACTTGGAATGGCATACTCCTTTTTCTCCAGATCATCAATTTTCTCATTTTCAACAGCGTTTCTCAAGTCCGATAGTTTTCCAGCAACAATTCCATTTTTACCCGCAGCAACAAACAGATCGTTCGTGTTGGATAAAACAAAGAGTTTTTCAGACTTTGGACTAGGACTATCATAAGGCTCAAGTAGTTTTGCACCGTTGTCAGAGCCCAGGATTTTAAATCCCCACGACTAGAATGTCAGTTTTGCAAGAATACGGATGATATGAACCACTTACCTCCGTGCTGACTTCTTCCAAATCAATCTTCAGATTTTTAGGGGATTGCATTTTGATAATACTGGCCCTTAGAAGAGTTCGTAATACTTAATGTGTGTACTCGAATTGGGTTTCTATTGTATTTTTTTTTTTTTTTTGGACGTTGTTGCAGTGTCCAGCTTCCGCGATATATATGTCCCAAAACAAAAAGATCACGGAGATGGCAACAAATAATTAGTTTGAGGCTACATACCAGACGAGAGAAGAGCAACATAAGAAAAGAAACGAAAGAAGGATCCAACGTAACAAATGGAGGATTACAATATAACGATGAGTTTTTCTTGTGTCCATTCGACGTTTAATTGTCAAGTGTTACGTTCACCTTAGTGGACGCAAGTAGGGGAGGCCAATATCAACAGACGTTTAGGTTTGGGATTTTTTTAGACGAATAGCGAGTTAATTTTAAACAAATGTTAAGTAATTAACACGAAGTCAAGAACAGAGGGTGGAAGTGTATGCATATGCATACCACATGAGTTTTCAGTATTGTTCTGAGTGCTGTGCATACTTCTGTTTTTGCAACTCAAATGGCTTTTTTAGCAGATCCCATTGAGTACTTTATTAATTTATTAATTTGATATGCATATGCATATGTATATAACTTTACTTTCCATTGTGGCGCTTCTGAAAAAATTGTTCTGCCTGGAGAATACGTAAATGGAGGGCAGGACTTGATTTGGCAAGAAGCCTATTTCACAGCCGAATATATATGACTATGAATACTACGGAAACGAAAAATAATAAAGTTGCATTACTAAATTCATAATGGACCAACAACCGAAAAATCATAGCTACATCGGCTTGAAACTGACAACTTCTGCTATTTCACCGAAAAATTTCTTTCTCCGCATTTTTGAAGTCACGTGACTCAAGCCGCACCGTAGAATAACTGAAAAGAGTCACTCTCGAAACTCTTCCAAGATCACTGAACCGTTCACTAGCCATATACTCTCTCCACCATGGCGTCGTTTAATTTGCAGAAACTAGCTCGGCCTAACATTCTTGCGCTAGAGCCATACCGGTGTGCTAGAGACGACTATAAAGTTGGTGTGCTACTGGATGCCAATGAAAACACCCACGGGCCATCTTTAGCCGAGGTCGACGACGATGAACTCAAACAAGAATTGAATAGATATCCAGATCCCCACCAAATAGCACTCAAACAGAAGGTGTGTGACTTTAGAAATTCAGAGAACAAGGACTCTTCTTTGGCACCATTGGCTCCTGAAAACCTTTTTGTGGGTGTCGGATCTGATGAAGCGATAGATGCTCTTATTAGAATTCTCTGTGTTCCAGGAAAGGATAAGCTGCTGACGTGTCCCCCGACCTATGGAATGTACAGTGTTTCCGCTCAGATCAATGATGTGCAAGTGGTAAAAGTGAATCTTGATTATGAGCCAGGTAGTTATGGTATCCGGCCGGAGGCAATCAAAGAGACGCTGGCTAATGACCCATCGATCAAATTGGCATATATTTGTTCTCCTGGTAACCCTACCGGTGCGTTAGTAAAGAAGAATCTTATTGAACAAGTGTTAAACCACCCAACTTGGAACGGAATAGTGGTTGTTGATGAAGCCTATATAGACTTTGCACCTGTCGGCTCATCCTTTGCACCACTCGCTACCAAATACCCAAATCTGGTTGTGATGCAGACGTTATCTAAAAGCTTTGGCCTGGCTGGTGTCAGAATGGGTATCACTTTTTCGTCTAAAGAAATGGCTGCCCTCCTTAATAACATGAAAGCGCCTTACAACATTTCTACACCATCATCGCAATTGGCGCTCCGTGCTCTTTCTCCTGAAGGCATACGGTTGATGAAAAAGTACGTCTGTGAAATTAGTGCTCAAAGAGATCGACTTGCAGAGGAACTACCGAAAATTGCTGGGATGGGTGCTGCCGTTGGCGGCATGGAGTCAAATTTCCTGCTTGTCCAAGTCCTGGATAAACCTGGTGGAAAGCCAGATAGCAAAGTTGCGAAAGAGCTGTACAAATTGCTTGCGGAAAAGAAGAACATTGTGGTCAGATATCGAGGTTCTGAGCCAGGCTGT
>JAJLUK010000069.1:20369-72041 GCA_030570055.1 Blastobotrys chiropterorum
AAAAAAAAAAAAAAAAAAAAAAAAAAAAAAAAAAAAAAAAAAAAAATAAGAAAAATAAAAAGAACATCTATGATATATTAATGAAATGTGGAATTATTAATTATAAATATACATTTTTGCGGACTCTAGAGAGATTGAATCTCCCAAATTGCTAGACCCGGTTTCAATGTCGATAAGTCAGAAGGATCAATGGATTCTAGAGAGAGATGGGTAGTGGTTGACCAGAGTTTTGATAGTTGATAGGAGCTTCCAGAGCGTCCTTTCACCTGAGACTTTGCCTCCAAGTTTTTGAGGTTCGGCGTATGATCAAATGCAGCAGTTGGACAGACCAAAAAAGCTCTTCTGAGAGTTGACGATGCACCAGATACATGAGAAACCTTATCCAACGTATCCATCAGGATGCCTTCCTCTGCGCCCATCAAGTCAACAACCGTAACTGTTGTGATATTGATACCAGAAGATTCTTGGTCAATGTAAGAACCAGAATCTAGATAATCATAAATAGGCTGGTAGCGCTCATGGTCCGTTTCGCCAATAGCTAAAGGTGCGACGACGTCAACTGAGTCTTTAGGCCTGCCTAATAACCAGATTGGCGGGGAATAAGTCTTCCACCAGACAACCGTACTTGCACCTTTGGTGAGGTTCTTACCAATGTAGCTTTGCGAACCCACAACACCACCTTGATGAAATGTGCCCATGAGTATCCCTAAGATCAAATTAAATGCAAACCACAGGATCAAAAGGAGTTTGAGCAACTTTGGTGGGAAGCCCGATGTGTCGAAACACCAGCACAATAGTGGCACTGCCGGGATCAGAAACCGTGGTTCCTGATGAGGGATGATGGAGAGGACCAATATGCCAGAAATTGCAGACAAGAACGGCAACGTTTTGAGATACTTTCGTGAGAATAAAAACACCAATCCTGGCCCCAATAACTGCGGCAAATTCACAGTGAAATGGTTCAACCGGGAATGAAGGCCATGAACAGACAAGTTCTCAGAGTTGAGGTTATAAATAACACTGTTCAATGGAGCTATCACATAGGAGTCTTTCTTATATGCGACTGTGTCCAGCGAAATAGCGACTGAAGCTGTCACGGTAGCCATAAAAATAAACGACAATAAGGTCAGTGGGTATTTCCGGAAATGCTCCAAAAGCCAAAACGATGGAATGACCAAGAATGCAGGGAAAGTAATCCTATTGAAAATCCCAAACATGATCAAGAACCCCAACAAACCGCTATCAAAGTGACGGCCCAATGGGGTGGACCTAGAGTTTTTAAACTCATGAATAATAACCAAACACCACAATAGCAGAACCGTCTCCACAGAATTTGAAAAAGTGTGGGACTGGAACGTCCAGGTGACGTAAGACGACGCCACAAACAATAATCCCTTGATTCGTTCAGGCTTTGTGCTGGACAACCTGTCAATGGCCATATCACTCAGAACCCATGTCCCCAGTGCAAAGATAATCCGCAACGAATAGAATATAGTTAATGGGTCTAGCCCATTCGTCCCTTCTGAGTTGAAAATGGCCTCCAGAAAAGACATTGGAAGGCCATAAAGTGTCCACAATGAAAGGTAACTTCGAGCTGGATAGTCACAAGTGAACTCCCAGGATTTTTTCGTAGCCCATCCAAAGATCCTATCCGCCACTGCCTCCGGACCCTGAAAATGTTCATCCGGGTGAATATATGAATTTGACAGAGAAAAATATGTGCGCAGAAGAATTGTCATGAAAAACATGCCTCTCCATGTTCGTGAACTGCTAAAAAGATCGCCAAACCGTGATCTCCCCACTGTCAGAGACATTATATCTATTTTAGTGCTGGACTGTGCTATCTGCTGCGCCTATCCTTGCCGTGTTTATGATGCCTGAAGACGGAGTTATCAACGAAATATTGTTCGCGATTGACCGATGGCGTGTCACGCGGGGTTTGCCGTAAAACATTTTGTGGTGATCCGGGGTCGATCCCACAGCTCCTCCGATATCCGAGACATGCTCGAGACCCTGGATCAGCCCGTGGCGCGGTTATTATCGCACTATGATTAACTATCTCTCGATTGATCTCAGCTTGTCAAAATAAAACGAGCTCGCCAATGGTATTTATATGGAATAAATTCAATTGAATGAAAAAAAAAAAAAAAAAAAAAAAAAAAAAAAAAAAAAAAAAAAAAAAAAAAAAAAAATACCATGCGGGTATCAATAATTGAACATGCTAAGAGGGTACCTGATCAGTACTTTTATGCACCTAGCCGTTACATGGCTAATTCTGGATACAAACGTGATACTATTATAAAGCGATCAGTTGAAGCTCAATGACAACTGCCAACTAATTGCCGATATATCTGTGCACTGATATTTCTTTTTATTTCTTTTTTTTTTTTTTTTTTTTTTTTTCGGGCGTTGATGTCATCCAAGATGCCGCTCCAAATTAAGATTTTAATTAAAGGAGTCTCGTATATAGCGTTTAAAATTGGCTCCTTACTGGACGCGCCTTTAAACAAGCATAGGTACCTGTCAACTCACCAATGCCACTGCGACTCACGATAGAAGCTTTCCCTATTTTCTGTTGATCTCACTACGCTCATACTCGAAATGCCAACTTGTTGGCCAATAGCAACACACGGCAAAACGCCACAGATATTCCTGCTTGCTACGGTTGACCAAGTAGCCGTTGAGCTAGCGACGGCAGCTGAATTCTAGAGAAAACGAGCGATGGACCAGAGTCCAGTCGAACAACCTAGAACATCCAACGAAAACCTCAGTCATTTTTATTTATGGATAGTCAATCGCACACAACTATTACTTTGACTGATGACTACTAAAACATAGCGAACGAGCTATCCCACCTCAATGCTTGATCTACAAAACCCGCATCCTTATTATGCTTGAAGCCACTGGAGAGCCCAAATTACCCTACTGGGAGCGAAGAAATACCGGGCCGGCAAGATTTTTCAGACCGGTTTCCCCTTTGGGGTTGGGAATCAGTCCGCCAAAAAAGCAAAAAAAAAAAAAAAAAAAAAAAAAAAAAAAAAAAAAAAAAAAAAAAAAAAAAAAAAAAAAAAATTGGATAGGCTTTAGGATCCTGGATTTTTGAATCAAGCAGATAGAAAATTTTCTAACCCCAATCACTTTTGGGTTCTTCCAAAGCTGTTAAAAAACAGTCAATACTGATAATTGAAAACAATAAACGAGAAACGAAAAAACCAAGTTGTTTACCGACTATTTGAGCTACACGCATACCCCTTATATTTGTGATTTTTTTTTTTTTTTTTTTTTTTTTTTTTTTTTTTTTTTTTTTTTTTTTTTTTTTTTTTTTTTTTTTTTTTTTTTTTTTTTTTTTTTTTTTTTTTTTTTTTTTTTTTTTTTTTTTTTTTTTTTTTTTTTTTTTTTTTTTTTTTTTTTTTTTCTCTTTTTCTTTTTCCACTTCTCTCAACACAAAACCCTTCTTTTCTTCAAAAGTTGGCAGCTATCACCTAGAAAATGGATGTCAACGCTCTTCACAGTTGTTTTGAGTCTACTTTAGACGCAGATATTAATAAGAGAAGACATGCCGAACTACAATTGAGAGAGGCCGAACAAACCCCTGGATTCATCAATGGGTGTTTGGACATCGTTCTCGAGCCACAGGTCGCCCCTCCTATTAAAGTGGCCGCGGCAATCTATTTGAAAAACAAAGTGGTCAGATTCTGGTCTCCGCTAGATGACAATTCACCATACAAGATCGACGAGTCGGAAAAAAACCCGTTCCGAGAAAGGCTACTGCCTGCTTTGGGTAAGGTCCCTCCACATATCAGATCCGTCCTTGTCAGTGCCCTAGGCACAATAATTAACAAGGACTATCCAGAAAACTGGCCCGAGCTTATCGACGTTACCATGGAGCTGTTCCAAAGTAATGACATTGAATCAGTCTCTACCGGTGCAACCTGCCTTTTGGAAATTTGCCGACATTACCGATGGATGACTGGCGATTCTAGAAAAGACTTTGATCATGTTATCGATGCTGTTTTCCCTGGCGTCTTAAACATGGCAAACTCGTTGGTAGGCGAAACTAGTCAACAAGCTGCCTCCATCCTTCGTGACATTATCAAGGCGTATAAGATGGCTACTTATGTGAGTATATCCCATTTTAGTGTTCAGGTTTTACAAATGGGCGCGTATTTCTAACGGTTCCTTCTAGCATGTCTTTCCGGTAGCACTTCAACAACACGATAGCCATGTTGCCTGGGGCAGCCTCTTTTTGAATGTCATCAAGAAGAGTCTTCCTGACGACGTACTGACCGGTGACGATGATGAGCGGGAACTTCATCCGTGGGTCAAGTGTAAAAAGTGGTCGTTGGCAAACTTGTACAGACTGTTTGTACGTTATGCCAATCCTGTTTCAAGAACTGAAAACAACTATTCGCAATTCGCTAGTGACTTTGTTGCGAATATGGTCCCAGAAATCCTCAAAACCTATTTCGAACAGGTTCAATTATGGGTTGACAACAAGGTATGGCTCGGAAAGGCGTGTATGTTCCACATCCTAAGTTTCTTTGAACACTCTATCAACATCAAAGCGTCATGGGAAATCGTCAAACCACACGTCAATACTTTAGTCTCGCACGTCATTTTCCCATTGCTGTGTCCAACTGATGAGGATTTGGAACAGTTTGAAGACGAACCCCACGAATACATTAACAAGCACATTGACATGATTGATGACACATTGACGCCAGATATTGCGGCAACTAACTTCCTTTTGGTATTGATGAAAAAGAAGCGGAAGATTGTATTCACCCCATTGTTACAGTTTGTTCAATCGGTTGTCGCAAGACACTTGGAGAATCAGGAGGATATGGAACTTTGTCGACAAAAGGAAGGTGCACTTCGAATGATGGGGTCTCTGTCATACATTGTATTGAGCAAGAAGAGTCCAATTGCCGACAATATGGAAAATTTTCTTGTTCAATACGTTTTCCCTGATTTCTCCAACAGCCATGGGTTTTTGAGAGCGAGGGCGTGTGAGTTTCTCAATGCCTATGCTGAAACCAAGTTTAGTAATGTCGAGAATGTCTCGTTTGCTTACCAGAGTGTGTTGAAGTGTATGAATGACGAGCATTTGCCGGTTCAAGTTGAAGCAGCATTGGCATTACAACCTCTCATTAGCCATGATGCTGTCCGAGCCGCCTTGTCTCCGCGAATCCCAGAAATCATGCAGCATTTGCTTGATTTGGGTAACAAGGTCGATATTGACGCTATTTCTGGGATTATGGAGGAGTTCGTTGAAGTGTTTGCCGAACAAATCTCTCCGTTCGCGGTCCAATTGGCAGAACAATTGAAGGATCAATTTATGAGAATCACTGGTGAAATGCTTGAAAAGCAAAACATTTCTCCAGATGATCTCAACCTGGACGATCTTAGCACTGATGATAAGGCTATGGCTGGGCTGGGAATTCTCAACACACTTACAAGCTTATTGTTAGCACTGGATAATTCCACCGAACTTGTTGAACAGTTGGAACCTGTTTTGCTTCCAATATTTGTTACGATTCTCAGCAAGGACGTTTCTGAGTTTTACACTGAAATTTTTGGTTTGATTGAGAATTTTACGTTTGCATTGAAGAGAATCTCACCGAACATGTGGGAAGTCTACAAACTCCTATATCATGCTTTCCAGGGAGCTGGTTGCGACTATTTGGACGACATGTTACCGTGCTTGGAGAATTTCATTCAATATGGTGCTCAGGATATGGTGTCCAATCCAGAATTGCCAAAGTGCGTTTTCGACATTGTAAAAAATGTTATGACTGATGAGGATAGACTTGGCGCAACTGACAGGACCATTGCGGCTTCATTATCTCAGTTGATGCTTCTTTCCCTGAAGGGAACTATTGACCAGTATGTTCCAGAGTTGTTGAATTTTGCCATTGAGCGTATTCACAAGGATTCCAAGAGGCTGAATAACATTTCGTATTGTGTCGGATTACTGGAAGTTGTCATTGCTGGCTTAAATTATAATGCACATGCCACTTTGCAATTTTTGGAATCCAAGCAATACACCGCTGATTTCTTTACGCTGTGGTTTAACAAGATGAATCATTTCCAAAGAGTTTATGATAAAAAGTTATGCGCCCTGGCAATTCTTTCCATCATTTCTCTTCCACAAGACAGCATTCCAGTCAGTCTTCAGTCCAATCTTCCACAATTGTCATCAGGATTAATCACCATTATGGCTAGTATTCCAGAAGCAATTGCCAAGAAGGAGGCACTGGCAAAGGAATTTGAAACGGCTGACTTTTACGATAACTATGCTGATAACGACGATGACGATGATAATGAATGGGGCGACGAAGATAACTTTGAGGATGTTGGAGATGGTCTAGAGGTTTCTGCTGGTTCCGCAGAATACCAAGATTTCTTGGAAAAGCAAACTCAAAAGTTGCAAGAAGGATATGGATATTTCGATGATGATGATGAAGAATTGGAAGAAGAGCCTCTGATTGATAACATTTTGGACCAGGTCAATGTCGATTCTATTTTCAGAGACACTTTTGCGTCTTTATCTCAAAACGATACTGCAAAGTATCAATTGGTCACTAGCGCTTTTAGTGAAAGTGATCACAAAATTATGCAAGAAACCATTGCAAGAGTGAATAATTAGACAGATAATAAGAATTAATTCTACATTTTCACTGATTGTTTTCTTTTTGGAAGAGGGGTCAGTACAGACGCACATGGAACAGACCTCAATTACGCCAGCAAACGCATATACCTGCTATAACGTAAGTTACAGCTCTCGAAGCCATAAAACTCGAGAGCCTCTTTCTCTCCCTAGCCCCCTTCCAAATGTGACGTCAACTCCCTACATCAAACGGCCGTACGTTGGAACAATACTGTCAGCATCTACTGTGCCCGTGAAGTGCCAGAGCTTGAAAACGTGGATAAGGTCGCGCCACTTTGTACTGCTACGTTCACTCGGATGATGTGGGCTGAACTAAAATAAACGTGACTATCATATAAATTCATCATTAAGCATACGTAACGTTCCTCCTCAATTAGGAAATGTGGCGGGGTTGAATAAATTATTGTTGACTATTGAGCCTGGATCGCGATTTGGCAAAAAGCAGCTCTTGCTCTCTTTGTAACTCCTCAACTGATCGACCTGACGACTCTAGCTTCCCAACTTTCTTGTCTCTAACTTTCTGACTTTCCTTGTGTTCCGTGACAACACTTTGAATCGGTTCAATATAGTCATTAAAGCCCAATTCTTCCAGCGCTTTTATGACATGTTCAGAAGCAATAGTTTTCTTTGACTCCTTCTCTGCAATCTCATTGGATTGAGTTGAAAGAATCATAATGAATTCAATGCAGCACTCTATCAGCGCATCGCGTGTATCTCGAGAAAAGGTCAAGTCCGAAGGAATGATTTCGGATACAATCTTTTGTACAGTAGCTATATGGGGTCAGTAACAAAATATTCAGGGTAGCCTTTTATATACCCATCATTCACTTACCTTTAGGAAGACTCAAGTCCTCAGATGCGTCTCTATCTCCCATTTCGTCCCTTTAGATAGGGAAGGGATGGAAGGGGATAAGCGTGTATTTATATATTGCTGGAATTCGATGTGAGTGCGGTTATGAGGGGTTACCCGGGAGAGAAGAAGGCAAAAAAAAAAAAAAAAGGTCGGGGTACCGGTGTGGCGGAAGACAGAAACTTTTATTTTTTCTTTGGGAGGTGAAAAAAAGAAAAAAAAAAAAAAAAAAAAGAGGAAATTTGAAAAAAAAAAAAAATTTCATCCAGAATCTTTATCAAACGACAATCATGAACCAAATACAACTTATTTGTTCAAGGTTTGATCCAACGGGTCAATTTTATGCCAGTGCTATCCCCGCACTGGACTTGAATAAAATCCAGGTCCATTCGATAAGTAATGGCAAAGTAGAAAGCGAAATCAATCTTGATAAAGGTGTGTCCGTCAATTCGTTAACATGGGCAATTTACAACTCCTCGAACACTACCACCAAGCAACAGAAGAAAAAGAGGAAACGAAGCAACATGGGGACTCAGGGTAATGGTAAAATTTTGGAAGACTTGGTTGTTGCGATTGGTACCAACAAAGGTTCTATTTTATTCTATTCTCCTTCCCAAGGCGCTATTGTACACAAAATACCCGATGCACATTCTGTCCCAGTAACGTCTATTGAGTTTACGGGTGTTTCAAACTTGTGGTCCTGTGACTATTCTGGTGTTATCTCCAACCATGATCTGTCTAATGATAAGCAAAAGACAAAGTTTGAAAGCAGCGAAAAGGATGTTCGACTTCTTTATCCATTAGAAGGTCGGGGTTCGAAAGACGGTGATCTTCTTTTGGCATCAACAAACATTCAATTGGTTGACTCCTCCAGCAAAAAGACTCTGAAATCTTTCCCAGGATTCGTCCATCCAGTGGCCAAAATTATCCCATCAATTACACAGAAAGATTTATTCATGGCCAGTTCCAAGTCGGAACGAAACGTTAACATCAACTCAATTGAAAAAGGAAATAGCATCAAAATCCTCACTGCACAATCTGATATTCAAGACATGATCTTATGCGAAGACGAAACTGCGCTTGCTCTTGTCACTGATGAGGGTATGGTCGAAATCTTCCTCAACCCATTACAAAAAAATGGATCGCCATCAAAGCGACGGGGTGCGCAAACTGTAAAGTCTGACATCCAAATTTCTGTGACACGGCCAAAGACTTCTCAGCCAGTTCGGATTGACAACTTGGTTTTTGCGAAAGACAACGTCATATTGACTTGGTTAGAGAATGCCTCGGTCCCAGTATTTGAAATTGTCAGCTGGAAAGACCCACAGACGGGGAAGCCACTGGCCGGCCTAATTGAGCTATCAAGAGCCCACAAAACGTTGTCGAAGGCAGGTGATACCAAAGTTAATGGCGCTGATCCGGCCGCGGCAGCTGTATACAATGAATCTACATCTGTGGTTAGCTCGGGTAAGGATGTCAAGAACTTAGAGTCGGATGACGAAGATGAAGAAGAATCTACACTTGCGGAGAGGTTGGATGCGTTAGAAGTTGACCATGAAGGTGAAGAGGCAAGGGCACAAAAGAATGATAAACTACAATCTGCATCCGGTTCCAACGGTAAAGTTGAATTTGCTACTCCAGGAACTTTCACCACTATTCTTAATCAAGCACTCAAAACCAACGACCATTCATTATTGGAATCATGTCTGGTTCATCGAGATGAGAAAATCATCAAGGCTTCTATTCAACGACTCGACTCTAGTCTTGCTGTACGGTTGTTGGAACGGGTTGCTGAGAAGATTTCTCGGAGTCCAGCTCAAGCTGGTCAATTAAACATCTGGATTAAATGGGTTATGATCGCACACGGAGGTTATCTGGTGACGCTCCCAAATCTTCTTAAAACATTGTCCTCCCTCCATTCGACACTATCTGACAGAGTTTCTACATTGCCTCGGTTACTCGCCTTACACGGTAGACTTGAGATGCTCAATTCTCAGATGGAGCTTCGTCGGGATATTCTAGAGTCGTCCAATAAGTCATTGAACAACGCAGATGACGAGGATGGCGATGAAGATGAAGGAGCAGTTGAATATGTTGAAGATGGCGCCTATATTGCAAATGGCGAAGAAGACATGGACAGTGATGACGATGACGTAGATTATGACCATGACGAGGACAGCGACAACAACAATGGGTTTATAGAATTGGAAGCTGAAGAAGATTCTCAAGAGGATGTCGATGAGGATGAGGGATTCAGCGATATGGAAGTGGATGAACAGAGCGATGGAGAAGTGGATGACGACGAAGACGAAGATGGAGATGAAGTTGAAGCCAAGCGCCAGTCGAAACCAAAGAACAAAGTTAATGGTACTGTGAAGGGACGGCGTTGAGCAATGATCCTTCAACTTTATACGCTTTAGACCTTGTATAAACTAATAAAACACTAGTATTGCAAATAATACGTGTCACAGTATGGCTCGCAAAATAAAGCAATTCTAACATCGGTTCATTATATAATTACCTATATCTACACCGGATACGCATATATACGTATACCTACGTATATACGTACACTTTAGCCCAATTCGTAGCCGCACAAATGTCAAATGCAAAGCAGCTGTGCCAGATATCCGGCTCTTCCAAAAAAGGAAAGTGACCCGTTCCGACTCCGATGCAACGTTCGTCCCAAATATCGGTAAAATTTTGAAATTCTTTTTTTTTTTTTTTTTTTTTTTTTTGGAATCATTGGATTGACTCCCATAATATAGAAAATTTATCCTTTAACAATGGTTGAAAAGACTTACATCAGTTATAACAACGTTCATAAGCTCTGTCAAGAGGCCGCTGTCAAAATCAAGGACTTCAAACCTGATTTGATGGTCGCAATTGGTAAGATTAGAGAAGCATAATCATGTCGCGGGTCATACTAACAGCAGACACTAGGCGGTGGCGGTTTCATTCCAGCTCGTATTTTGAGAAGTTTCCTCAAGGAGCCAGGTTCCAAGAACATTCCTATTCAAGCTATCGGTCTGTCCTTGTACGAAGACTTGGGAACCGAAGAAGACAGCGCTGTCGAAACTGCTGGTAACCAAGTTGTTAGAACTCAATGGTTGGACTTCAGCACCTTGCAAAGTGGAAATCTTGTTGGCAAGAACATTTTAATTGTTGACGAGGTAGATGACACTAGAACCACCCTTCATTATGCTGTTAGTGAACTTGAAAAGGACGTTAGCGAACAAGCTGCCAAGCTTGGCAAGTCTGACGCTGACACCAAGTTTTTCATTTTTGTTCTTCACAACAAGGACAAGCCAAAGCGAGCTGATCTTCCAAACAACATGGTTGAGAATGGCAACTACTTTGCTGCTCGTACTCTACCAGACGTCTGGATCGCCTATCCTTGGGAAGCTACTGAAATTGAAGAGCACACCAAGAACGCAATTAATCAGGGTAATAACTAGGTTAATAACAATAACAATAAAATATTAGTAATTTTCGAAGGGGAGGTTACTTTTTGGTGGCAGCTGCGAGTTGGTCTGCCAATTGCTCGACTTGCTGGCGATACATTGTTTTCAGGTCATCGACGTCCGCCTTGAGTTCGCTGACCTGCTCGGACTTTTCTCCAAGCATTTCCAATGTCGTTTGTTCACGCTTCTCTAAAGCCGCAACTGTTCCCTCAAGTTCCTTGGCTTGTTGTCGATAAATAGCAAGATTTTCGTTATCTTTCATCAGCTCCATGCTCTGCCTGCATGCTTCTTCCTTAGCCTTGGTCATCTCCTCTAACTCAAGCTGGAGACTGGAAAGTTCGGACTCAAGGCGTCTAATGGTAGTGTTCATTTTACCAACCAATTGAATATTAGGTGTCGAGTTATTCACCGTCATAACTGACGAAACATTATCCCCACCGGGACGAGGCGATAGCCCTAAACCAGTAGCGATTGACGGATTTCGACTGTTCGAATTACTCTCAAAAAAAGAATGCACATTTTCAATCGATGCCGATCGTTCAAATTCCAGTTGTGATTCGGAACTGGCAAGCGAGGCGTGATGGCTCTCTAATGGTGAAAATGGAGCAGTGCTGTCTGCTCGAGGAGGTGATGTAACCAACTCGAATTGGTCCTTACTTTCCTGCAATCGTTTTTCAGATTCCTCCACCTGTATCTTCAATTCGGAGTAGGAACTTTCCAAGCTTTGCAGCTTCGACTGCAGAGATTCTATAGTCTGAGTTTTTTCTAAGATGTCTTCGTTGAGGCTGGTCACTTTAAGTTCTGACTTGGAAAGCACGTCTTTCAAGTTATACATCGTATCAGACATTTCCTCATGTTCTTTGGACAGAGACTTGTGTGTGTCGCTCTAAAAAACAAATATTAGTGTCGAGAAATGAGGCGAAATAAGTACACTTACCAAAGACTTGAACTTTTTGCGGAAGAGAACTTCTTGATTCTTTGATTCTTCAAGTTCCTGCTCCAACGACGATATTCTATTGTTAAGGTTGGCTTCAATCTCTTGCCAATTTTCTTTTGAGATTGAATGTTGGGATTGGAGAGACTCAATCTGTCGAACAAGGTTGATATAGCTTTCGTGGTGTGCTCCCCCTCCTGCTTCTTCGGATTGAGACCTATAATATTCCGCCTTCAACTCCAAGTTTTTAATTTCATCCTTCAACTCAGAAATGAGTTTCTTACTCGAATCCTCCTCCTGCTTTAGTTGAGCTTTTAATTCGTCGATCTCTACTTTATGCTTTTCCTCAGACATTTCCACTTTCAAGTTTGCCTTATCAAGGTCTTCTTGAAGGGTATTGGCCTTATTGGTCGCTTCGTTCAGCGCATCTGTTTGGGCGGAAATTAGCTTTTCGTCGTATTTAGTCTTGAGTGTTGCAAGTTCTTTCTCTAATGTGACCTTTTTCTCTTTGAGCGAATCCCGCTCATTCCGTATTGAGTCAACTCCTCCAGCACTGGTATATTCTTTTAATGCATCATTTTGTTGGTCTATTTTCTGCTGTGCTTCTGCAAGTTCTTTTTCAGTCTTTGTAGCCCGCTGTAAAAGGGATTCATGTTTCTTTTCCGCCTCTTTTTCTTTCATTCGCAGTCGCTTGATCGTTGTCATATATTTTAACTCCTTTTTGGACAATTCCTGTCCTTCATCAAATAACAATGCAATCTGCTCATCCTTTTCGGCCAGTTTTTTCTGCATTCCCGAAGATGTTTGTTTGGCAGATTTTGATCGCTCAACTTCTTGTGTAGCCAAAAACTTTACCCGCGACTCTAATGATTCAATTTTGCCTACCACCTGTGCAGTATGTTCATCAGCTTTGGCTTGTTGTAGTTTAAGATTCTTGATTAGTTCTCCTAGTGAAGTCGTGAGAGTCGTGTTCTCTTCACTGCCGTCCATCAATTTGGCCATTTCGTCCAAGTTTTCACAAAGACGGATCACGGTTTCAAAAGAGGGTGTTTCTACTTCAACTCCCGAAACAGCAGGTAAAATAGCAGGCTGGGTGCATTCGGCACTTGTACGCGAAGAAGTTGTCTCAGCAGAGGGCGTTGTTGTGCGTCCAACCGCCTTGGCCAGCCTATCGTCCATGGACTCACGGGCAGACTGTGCTTCATTTGCAGCAGAAGCATTCTGGACATTCTGGGTCAGATTGACTTCAGATGATTCCTGAAGGACCTTATCCAATGTTGATTCCACGTTGGCGACAGCATTCCTGAAATAACTCGACCAATTCTTCGCGCTCCCTTTCTTTGCCCGCTGTTCCTTCTGTTCAATTGAGTTTTCGTCTTCCGCTACGTTAATGTTGGCGGTAGTGGCTTTATCCTCATTATTCCCACCCTTATCACTGTCCATTCTATTAGGCTCCCTGTATAATTATATCACGTGTATCCAGATCTGACCCCGACGTGGAATGAGGAATATGATTGGCGTATCTCTGAGGGTGAATGAAAAAGCGGTTGTTACGTCAGTATTATTGTAATTTTATTTTTATTATTACTTCGGAGTGCACTTCCACGCAACCACTATGAGGCAGCCCAGCCGAGAAAACGGTGACGCGCAACGCGGGCCTAATTTTCCGGCACTATGCATACAAAATTCTTCTGATGGCGAGCCGGAGCTATGCATACTGGCCACAAAGTAATCAGTGGTCACAAGTTATTTATATGCTGCACTTCTATTCGCACGCATAGAATGTCTGTAATGTCGAAGAAATTCTCAATTGATCTATATTCGCGAAAAGTATTCCCGAACTCTGAATTTTTGGTTCATGCATATTCACCACTTGATGAGCTATTGGTGCCAATTCTGTAGCATCTTTCGCGAGATGCTCATAACCGTAATTTTGTTCAACAGAGAAATTAAAAGTAATAGATCCGTGCCAATTAAGCTTGTACAATACGATCCACAAACTTGGGAATAACTTTCCGCTTTCCTTCCTCTCGCCCTAACACCGCCTCAATCCAGAAATGTTGCCCCAACTGCCTTTCGAAATTTGGTTCATTGTATTTGAAGATGTTGACGAGCCTGCACTACGGGGAACATGCAGGCTATTCAATGTAGCTGCCTCACGCAGGATGGTTTCAAAAATTGAAATATCCCTTGGAATTATGCAGTTAAAGCCCGGCTACAACCGTCGGTTCAGATGGAAGTTTATTCAACTAGATGATTTAAAGAATTGTGCCGTAAATGGTTTGGGTTTTTGGTTATCGGCACTAAAGTCGATTATTATTACTTTCCATCCAACTAAGGACTACAAACAGGTAGAAGGCTTAAAGGCGGTACTTAAAAATCATAACGAGCGCATGACAAAATATTTGGTAATCGATTGCATGCAAGATTGCATTGAGGTTCGAAAAGTTGTTGGAATTATAAAACGAACCCCAGGCGTCAAGATCATTAACCTCACGGTTGGCCTAGACTCTTTTTCGAGAATACTTTACCTCACTTTAATGGACTTGTTGAGTAACATTTCTAGCCTGCACATTAAATGCTCCCAGCCTGGTACTAACGATGACAGAGGGTTCGGTCAATGTTTTCGAGATCATAAGATGTATGAAGTAAAGTTTTCTCATGACCACCCAGTATGGCTTGATTGCTTGAATGTTGAAAAATTGATTCTAGACCCGGCAAAATTTTGGATAGAGTCTGCAGAAGATATCAAAATATGGGAGCGCGTTAAAGCCAACTCTCTGGAGCTTGGCGACCAGTCTGTTATTAAGATGGGAAAGTTTAATATCACTCCGGTGGAAAACCACTCAATTAAAAGCTTGACTTGTAAAGAGCGGGATTATGGCCTATTGGAGTTTGTCAAACTCCCTAGATTACAAGAAATAAAAATGCTTCCAGGGGATTTGCAGTCGTTTGCAGGGTTTTTTTGGCCAACTAGAATGTATAATGAGGTTATTTTGGAATATGTGAATAAGCTAGCAGTTTTGGATATCGATTTGCAGCATTGGATTCATTTAAGGTCCGTCGAACCACCTTTCCGAATAAAGTTGAAAAAACTAGTATTGAGATGCCTCGAACCGTGTGAATTTCCAGGGTTAGGTCTCCATCGTGGTGACATTGTCTAAGAACTACACATATTTTTTCCTCAGTTCGTACTGAACCTGATACGAGTGCTACAGCCAAACGCATTAGATACCTGGTTGTATAACAATCCTCTAATGGAGCCAAACCCGCCTTTCCTAGTTGCGGAAAAGATAGTTCCACGAATTGAGCAGTTTTTATGAAAATGGATAAGGACCAATTCCGTTTCTGCGGCCCATATTACAATGCAGTTTGAGCCGGGAACTCATAAAAGGACCTGAAATAGAGTCTAGACCTGTAATTATAAATTATTTAGCCGTGTGCTTTAGGAAGAATGTATTATAAATTCTACGTATTGGCGATTATTCATTTTTTATGCATTCGCGCTATTAAGGCTGGTTTTCTAGTTGTAACCTTTCCATAGTTGTGAACCAAACGTCGGAGATGTGTACTTGTGTGTTATTTGTTAAAATGACAACCTTAGGACTTGTACTGCCAGTGTTTAGCATGGCCAGCTTGAAATTTTCGTCAATTGCGATAATAATTAGAACACCAATTTTACCCACATTGTTGAAATCCAACTGGCCGATAGGAGTACTGTCGTCAATCGTTACTTCAAGCCTATCTACCTCAAATGTCGTAGATAAATGCTTGTTTAATTGTAGGCAACCGCTGTGGAACAACGATAGACGCCTCAAACCTGACTGCATACCGATAAATCCGTGGAAGCCCTCCTGAGAAAGGAAAGCTTTGTTCTGAAAACCCCTTTGCACGACTAATTCGTCAATTTCTACTTTAAAAACATTGTGTAGAGACCAACTGCTTGAGACTACAAGGCAGTTGGCCCTTAATTCTAACTTCTGGTCCGTTGGAAGTGCCACTTGGAATGAAATGCAGTCAAGGACTATCTTACCGGCTTCCAGTCTTTGGATCGGCGTATCTGGCACAAAATTTTCCAGTTCCACTACCATCATGTTGGCCAAATAGAGATTTCTCACGGAGATGCAATTCAACCAGGTGACAAACTCGAACAAACGGCAATTTGCGCCCTTTATTTCCAAATTTGTAAGTCTGCAGTCGTCATTTGTGAAAATAAAGTAACTGAGGAAGTTGTCGACTGGGTTATCAACAAACGACAGGATGAGATTATCGAAGATATTAGCGAGTACAATTCGCTCAGGATTATATTCCCGTCTTTTAAGCTCAACGTTAAGGGTAACAGAGAGACGGAAGTCACCTCTATTATTGATTGAAGTGACAATTTTTTTCAATGTTGCGTCACAATAGTCTTTTTTGAATTCGATTAATAGACGTCTCTGATCGTTGAGGAGTGTTCCTGCGATAGGAACGTTATGAATCTCACAACGCCCGCTCCAACATTGCTGTCTAACATCCCATTAAATGAGAACACTGCTTCAGTGACATTGTTGAGAATATCATCATCCCAAATCTCCGGTAATTGTTCTTCATTACAAAGCCCAGAGAAGCCGTGAATGGTGTTCGCCAGATGGCGTACAGTCCACTTTTGATGGTCCATTGTCAGACGACTCATAGTTTCGCGAGTAAAATAGAGTGGAAAATGCAGGCCAGAACTGTTCAAGTAAATTGGAAATGGAGAAGTCGGTGTGAGTATGTTATATATGTTGCAGGACGAATTGGCGTAGAAAGGAAACAGTAATGATAATAGAAAAAAAAAAAAAAAAAAAAAAAAAAAAAGGAAAAAAAAATGAAATAAAAATATAATAGAGCTGTAAAAGAATAAGGAATAATTTAAACGAAAAATAAACAAATAAATAGAGGAAATAAAGAATAAAAGCTTGTTTCTGTGGAATAAAGTTCGGACTTGCGGCGTCCCATGCGGTCGCGTCTTCTATTGTGTAGCTATATGGGTATGCGTATACGCATATGCACAACTGTTCTTTCCACTTGCAACTTAACATTCAGATATACATATCTGCATAGATCACAATTGAGTCCATAACTGGAGTCTTATTCCCTTGGTTATTAAGTAGCGGTTCAGATCCCGTCTCATTTACTGCACTCACCTAGGGATAAACACACCCTTCCACTGTAGTTGGCTTGTAATTGGTCTGACATTTGCAAAGAGCACGTTACAACACACTCTAAAGTGGGTTTGAATGAGCAACGGACTAGTTTTTCGCTATGCGTATGGTATGCACATGCATTGGTGCTATAGTTGACCTATGGATATGCATAAAAGGAGAATAGGCCGTGGGTATGCTTATGTATGGCTCGGCTAAAGTTTGAAACAGACAATTTGTGCTAGACTATTTTCCTTTCTCCGCATTTTTCATTTTTTAATATCACGTGACTCTCGAGCATGCCAGAAATGTAATTGAAAAGCCTGGCCATTCACAAATCTCCAGGGACTGCTGGCATTGTACAGCACTACAGCCATGCACGCCAGTCCAGACATGGGACTACAGACGCGGCTGGTCGACAGTCGAGGTCCGATCCCGGAAAGGGCCGCTTCCGATATCGATCGCTGTAGAACCGTTGCACAGCCTTACACTGCCACCTGGCCTCTATATTTATTATGACGTAAATCGAACATAGCCGCGTCGGGCGGTCTCTGCCGACTAGCCCGGATGGCGCTGTCATTACAACATATAAGACTCCTGGTACCTTTTTCAATTACTCCGGTTCTTATTTTTCAGCAATGGGTTTAGCCAGTAAATTAGCAGCCACTCAGGGAGCTGCCGCTGCCGGCGGTGCTCCACCTCCACAACAAGGTCAACAGTCCCCACAACAAGGTGGATATCCTTCACCACAACAGGGGGGACTGTACAATAGACCTCCACCACCGGCTCCTGGTCAGCAACAGCAACAGGCACCAGGTTACCCGCCTCAACAAGGTGGCTATCCTCCACAGCAACAGGGGGGACAGTATAATAGACCCCCTCAACAAGCCCCCGGCTACCAACAGGGAGGCTACCCGCCTCAACAGGGAGGATATCCTCCACAACAAGGAGGCTATCCTCAACAACATCAGGGAGGGTATCCACCTCAACAGGGGGGATACCCTCCGCAACATCCCCAAGGAGGTTATCCGCCACAACAGGGAGGCTATCCTCCACAACGGGGCCAAGGACAGCCGCCAATGCCGATGCCAATGCCTGGTATGCAACACCAACAAGGAGGGTATCCTCCACAACAGGGCGGTGGCTATCCGCCACAGCAAGGAGGCTATCCTCCGCAACAGCAGCAGCATCCGCAAAATCAAGGGCATAATTACATGCAAATTCTTCAACAGGCTGTCCAAGAAAATGGGCTACAAGCATTCTATCCTCCACAGAGATTACAGAAATTGGCCAGTACCATCGGCCCACAGGTACAACAAATCTGTCAAGCCTGGAAAATTCCTATGGAACTAGCTGTCGACCTCGTTCGCTTGTCTTTGTATGACATTGTTCTCTTTGCTGACGACTCCGGTTCCATGTCCTTTGAAGAGAATGGCGAACGTATTGATGACTTGAAGCTCATTCTACAACGCACCGCGTTTGCTGGGTCGTTGTTTGACACTAACGGTATCGAGGTCCGATTCTTGAACAACCAGCTCAACGGAAACAACATCAAAACTGACCAGCAAGCGTTCCAACTGGTATCTCAAATCAAATTCCACGGACTCACTCCGTTGGGCACGTCAATGCGCAGCAAGATCATTGACCCAATGGTGCTTGGTCCGGCGAGAGCCAATCAAATGGACAAGCCGGTGATGGTGATTACAATTACTGATGGCCACCCTGCTGGAGAGAACAGTAGCACCATCTTCAAGGTCATTAAGGACGCCAAAGCCAAACTTTCTAATACAAGATACGGTCCAGGCGCGGTTGCATTCCAATTCGCTCAAGTTGGTAATGATCTGAAGGCACGGGAATTCCTCAGCAAGCTGGATACTGATAGAGAAGTAGGAGCCATGGTCGACTGCACCAGTAACTTTGAAGTTGAACAGGACGAGATGGCCCGGTTAGGTGTCGAGTTGACCCCATCAACATGGATTGTTAAACTTCTACTCGGTGCGGTTGATAAGTCCTACGACACGCAGGATGAAAGAAGATGATGTAATGACACACATGTAACAATGTAATTCATTTTGGAATTAGTGAAGTTGAAGAATTCGCGATTCGCCTGCTAGTAGTCACGTGATAGATTCGTATTCGGTGCCGGGAAACCGGCGCCGGTGGCCCGCTTTTTTTTGTCAGTTGTGTGTGTGGGAAGTTTGCCACAGGAAAGCAGAAAGAGGGAGAGGGCGAGCACCACCCAAGAAGACCTGCGTACAATAACAACAACACTCACTCACTCACACGCAACAATGGAAGAACTTGGAATCAAGACTAGTAGCAATAACAAGAGTGCTACAAAGGCGAACAACAGCGCGGCGTCGGACGGTGTTCTAAGCGGATTGAACGCATTGGACAGTGGTCCAAAGGATCTTTACAGAGAACTTAAGCGCCTGGAGCGGGAATACGAGTTGATCAACCTGCAAGAAGAGTATATTAAGGACGAGCAACGTCATTTGAAACGGGAGCTGGTTCGAGCACAGGAGGAGGTGAAGCGTATAAAATCTGTCCCACTGGTCATTGGCCAGTTTTTAGAACCCATCGACCAGCATACGGGGATTGTGTCGTCCACCACAGGATCCAACTATGCGGTCCGCATCCTCTCCACGTTGGACCGTGAACTGCTCAAATCATCTTCCTCTGTGGCGCTGCATCGCCATTCCAATGCGCTTGTGGATATTCTACCTCCCGAGGCCGATTCGTCCATCACCATGTTAGATCAAAACGAACGACCAGATATTAGCTATTCAGACGTGGGAGGGTTGGACATGCAAAAACAGGAAATTCGAGAGGCAGTGGAACTCCCGCTGACCCAGTTCGAGCTCTACAAGCAGATCGGGATTGATCCTCCTCGTGGTGTGCTGTTATATGGACCTCCTGGTACTGGTAAGACCATGTTGGTCAAGGCTGTTGCTAACAGCACCACTGCTTCTTTTATCCGAGTTGTCGGGTCTGAATTTGTGCAAAAATACTTGGGTGAAGGTCCACGTATGGTCCGAGATGTATTCCGACTGGCACGAGAAAACTCACCATCCATCATCTTTATTGACGAAATCGATGCGATTGCTACAAAGCGTTTTGACGCGCAGACTGGTGCCGATAGAGAGGTGCAGCGTATTCTGTTGGAGCTGTTGAATCAGATGGACGGATTCGATCAAAGCGCAAACGTCAAGGTGATTATGGCCACCAACAGAGCGGACACGCTTGATCCTGCGCTCATGAGACCAGGACGTTTGGATAGAAAGATCGAGTTCCCGTCATTGCGGGATCGCCGAGAACGACGTCTCATTTTCACCACTATTGCATCCAGAATGTCCCTTGCGCCAGAGGTCGACCTGGACTCATTGATCATTAGAAACGATCCATTGTCCGGAGCAATCATCGCCGCGATTATGCAGGAGGCAGGCCTGCGGGCTGTGCGAAAGAACAGGTACGTTATTCTTCAGTCCGACCTGGAAGAGGCCTACAGCAGCCAAGTCAAGACTGGGTCCGATAAGGACAAGTTTGACTTCTACAAGTAGACAAAAAAAAAGCCCCTTACAACATGTTATATTATTATACTCCATATGATTCCACGTGCTCCGCATTCATGTCAAGCCGTAGTAGCAAAACAAGAAGCAATATATATAGAATGCTGCTCAGTAGTCCTAATAGTAGTACGACCGAGCCACTGGTCTGGAAGTGTTCGACTAGACGGCCGGATGAGGTTCGAGATGGCAGGAATAACGGTTGCACTTTTTTCCGTCGCCATAATGCAATTAACATGACAATGAGCCCATACGCCGTCATCATGGTTCCTATGGGCAGGAACTCTTTACTGAACATTTTCAGGATCACCAGCGAAAAGGAAAGTTGACCCAACGCTGTTCTCATGTATGCGCCTTCGAACGTGCGCTGGTGGGCTGTTATTGTTAGGACTTCCACTTTGGAGTTTTACGTAGAATGCCACACTCACCTCGAATGTCTTGCTTTCCAGCCTTGGTGAGGGCTAGGTACTCCCTCGTGCTGGGCCGTCGTTCCTGTCTTCTCCGCATTCGTGGTTGTATGGAGGGATTCCATAATGATAAGGGCCTTCAAAATAATAAATCGGGTGCACCGGGCGCCTGGTTCGCGGTGGTCACCTACCCGCGTACTGCCACGATAACTGTGGCGAAATTGTGGCGTCACAAGACACTGTATTAAGCGGAAGTTTGAGCCTGATGAATATAGATTAGCAGCTGTAAGGGTATTGAGGAGCGTTGATTCGTCCACCAACACAGGAGCCCGTGTCGGTTGACCGCTGTTACCCACGCCATGTGGCTCATTAAGCTTTTATTAAAGAATGTATTAGCTATAAAAGAATGGAGTTAAAGTGTGGTATACACACATGGAAACGAACGAATAATATAAGTAAAAATATGAGGCGAATGAAGCAATAAACGTCATGACCCAAATGGACAGGGACAATAAGTTCTATCGTCCTTGCATCGAGGACACCAGGTGATGTCTCCAGGCTGCACTGGTCGGTACATGTTGAATCAATTGGAGAAACACGGCCCTCACATACTTCTTGGTTCCTTTTATATTACGAACCATGCCTCAAACCGGAAGTTTGTCCAAATTCTTGAATGTTCTAAAGGGATTGATTATTTGTCGATCCATGCAATGTTGTTTCATAAATCAATCCGCAGCAACCATGAGGACACCTCACCTGTTCCTCAAAGGCAGAGTACGGAGCTTTTAGCATAGATATATAAAGGCTACACAGCCGTGATAAAGTTCTCCACGAATCGGTACGTAATGCTACTAAATTCGTGCAAACTCTGTGTGAAGTGCGGGTCAAAGGGCTCCTTAGGAGCCAGATGCGGCTGTGTCAGTGTCTCAAAAACAAAATAATGGCGAGAAAGTATATAAAGGCGTCGGATAAGTATGTAGAATTACAATTTTATCGTACTTCACAATGCTATGCAAAGGATGTGGCTTCCATCGGCCATTCTGCCGTTGTCGATACAAGGAAAAAGAAGAGAAGGAGCTTTTTCGACGAGCCTAGGAATTAGTACAGTTTAAAATCAACGTGAGCTTGTACCCAAAGTGCCTCAAACAAACGACAAACAGCCGCTCAAACAAAATTATCGTTACTCATGTATTTACCTTTATTGAATCATAACTTTGAATTTTCTTCACTAGAGCACTATGTAGGGATAGCGATCTTTTCGAATCATCATGCATCGGAACGCAGCTTATACATAATATTTCATCCGCATTTGGGGCTTTCATGCACAACATATCGCTACATCTAACAAAGGTGTCATGCGATCCTGAAATCATCGTGCATTGATGCGGGCTCCTTACCGCAATGAGCGATGAGTTGTACCTAGCACCTTCCCCGCCCTCTGCTGAGATACACGTAAATGGCATTGACGCGGGACGCTTACCGGAACTGGCAATAAAACGACTCATAACCACTTCCCCACCCTTTGTCAGGGCGTCAGGTCAATGGCGATGGCCGTATGATGACGTAGCATCTAGCTCCAGAAAATGTATATATAGTCTGGAAACGTCCCGCTTCTTCCATCACCAATTAATTCTCACCTATACATTTCATCATGGGCGAACTTACTTGTGCTGGCTGTGGACGACCTCACCGCAAGTGTCGTTGTTTCCGTCCCCGCAAGCCATGGTGATCATCTTCACTAATGCGTATATATACATCACGGGTAATATCTAATACAGATCTTCCTTTCCGCGCACTCGCAGTCCTCATGTCTGAGGCGAATGCGAGCTTTCTTTTTTGCTTCTGTTCGGGGAAAAAGAATCGGCTGAATGGCTGACGGCTCCACACCCACTCGCAAACACTGCTGAGGCGAGTACACCCCGAGGGCGACCCATTTTTCAGAGTAAAAAAAGCCCGACGACTGTAAAAAATCGTTCCTCTTTTCTATCTAAATGCTAATACAAGTAATGCGCCAAAGAGTCCTCCAAATGTGACTCCCATCGTGACAGATGTGGCCAGCTCTGTGGGTGTTACCACCACAGCAGTCGAGTTTTCAATCGATGCCACCACCCTAGACGGAAAGTTTCTCCAGTTTAAGAATGGAGAGTGATCTGTGTCTTTATCTTCTTCTTCAATGACAGCCGGTTCAGCAGCTTCCTCAGCCACGACAGCGTCATCCTCCGAAGAGGCGTTAGCCGTCTGCCCGACTCCAAGTCTGTCGTCAAGTGCTGTCTTGACCTTGTCCTCAAAAGACCCCACTAGACGCCGTCGTTTCCACGGCTCCAAGCCTAACTGAACAACTATAAACAGCAAAACGTTGAACGCCATTAACCCCCAAGTACCGTAAGTAGATGCTCTTCGGATCTTGTCGCTCCATATTTGTTCTTCATGGTATCGCGCGCTAATTAGCCGAGCCATCTCGCTTCGTCCATCCTCCAACTTGTGCTCCACCTGGTTGAGCTTGGTTTCTGCCTCGCTCTCGGCTTGTTCATTAGCATGGTCATTTCTATAAAGCTCAGTAAACCGCTCTAGGTCTGCCGATGACCAGTTATGCTTCCGCTGCAGCAATTCATTTACCTCTCGCTGTGAAGCGGACCGTTCATTTATGGTATTGGTATATCGTTCTTTTTGTTCACGGACTTCTTCTTTGCACTTGACAAGGTACTTTTCCTGCTCCTCAATTGCCTTCTTGAGCTTCTCTATGCTGGAATAGCCGGTGATATCGTTCAACGTTTGACCGGCTGTGAAAACCGTTGCCTGGAGTTGATCCATCTTCTCGGACATCCATCTTGAAATTTCAGACCGTCGGGCTTCTTTTTCGGACGGCAATGGTCCGTATTTCTTGGGTGAGCCCCGACTAGAATTGAATCTGACACCAACTATCGCCCTTCCCCCCAGATTCCGCAGAGCGCAGCTTCGAAGACTGCGAATCAAGTTCATAGTGTTCCGACCCTGGATGCGATATTAACTGTCCAACTTGTGTAGGCCGGGCCGACGCCTTCCCGGAACATCCTCCTCATCATTAGCTAGAAAGACCGCAGAATGCAAGGGTTCAGCTTGAAGAAGAAAGAGAGCGGAAAATCTCAGAGATATGGCCCGCAAAGATCGAGAACTGCTTTTGGAGAGGATTCTGATGATGATTCTAGTGCGGGCAAGAGAGTGGCGGTTGAATCGTTGAATGATAAGCCTGAGCAACGGGTGAAAAAGGATGATCCGATATCCATCACACCAAAATCAAACCAAAACTGGATAGACGTGGTAAAGAACCGTGTATACATTCCGCCACAACGCGAGCAAATTCCAAATGATTATGAGCCAAAAGAAAAAAGGCTAGAATATGGTCTGAATCAAGCTGCCGATATAGCAAGGGATGAGGAAGAGAAGACAAAACAAGAAAATAATCGGAGTAATGATAACGAAGGCAACGGCACTAATGACGATAATGACGGCCTTAAAATAGCATTAGATGACAATTTTGAGGAGGTACCACAACTAACTGAGCATCAGGCATATGAACAGGATCTTTCGAGTAGACCCGACGCTCCAGACATGGACGCATATTCAAGAGTGCCAGTGGAGGAGTTTGGTGCGGCATTACTGCGTGGGATGGGTATGAAACCGTCAAGTGATGACAATACAGAATCCATATTACACAAGAGACCCGCAATGTTGGGGTTGGGGGCAAAGCATATTCCGCAGGTCAATGAATTAGGATCTTGGGGTCCCGGATCTTCGAGAACAGTCTCCAAAAAGGAAGAAAAGGCATATATACCACTGGCCAAAATCGACAGAAAGACCGGTGAAAAGATTCTAGAGGATGCATCGGATTCGGGCCAAAGCCGTAGAGATAATTATAGAGAACGACAAGACCGTCGTGGAGTTGAGCATGATAGAGAGCGGTCCGGTCATCGGCATCGTCACCGTCGAAGGTCAAGGTCTCCTCGAAGCCATAGAAGATGATCGTTATGTATTTATTGACAATGTAATATATTTTAGTACCGTTCAAAAACTAATGACAAAAATAAAAAAAGGACAAAAAAAATTAATCAACAAAAATAACCATAAAAAAAAAAAAAAAAAAAAAAAATTTAATAATAATAATAAAATAAAATAATCATCCACATCTCAATCACAAACCACCGGTAGGCTGGGGATGGAAACTGTCTTCAAAAACCTTCGGTTGCTTCTTCAATTGATGAGACTCAACTTTCTGCGAGCCTGGGGATTGACCGAGCGCCACATAGCGATAGCCGTAGTATGGATCATCCAGGTATTCATAACAATCCTCAGACCAGTACCCATCCTCATCATCGCAGTAATAACATTCGCGATCAATCTCATAAGGATAATTGTATCCACCACCGTATCCATACCCGTCATAATAATTAGGGGAATATGTATCAGCACGATCATGCCGGTAACGAGAATAGGGGTCATCGGGATTGAAATAATTGTCAGGGTAGTTTCCAAAATCATCACACCCAGAACCATAGCCATAACCTCCATAGGGCGCTGGAGGTGGCGGTGGTGGTGGTGACGGAGGAGCCATAGGATATCCACCGCCATAGCCACCGCCATAGCCACCACCATAACCACCACCATAACCACCACCATAACCTCCCCCATATCCACCGTAGCCACCGTAACCTGGACGCAACGAATTTTGTCGGCGATATCTTATTTCTCTGGCACGCTCCTTCTCCCGCTCCCGCGAAGCGAGTTCTTCTCTTTCAATCTCACGTTCCCGGGTAATGCGATCCTTATTAGACTCTGGCGGAAGCATCTTGCCATATGGAAGCTCGTATGGTCGGTGAGGTTCCTCATATTTGGTTCGTACACCCGGGTCAATATACCTTGAATCGTGCGTTCGATTTCTGTTATTGTTGTAATAACGACCAGCATTCACCTCATATGTTCGATTTTTGTTGGTATACGGCGACACTGCTCGGTTATCGCTGAATCTCATGGCAGTACTGTTCCTTGGATAGTAGTAGTCAGAGTCAAAGCTTCGTCGTTGTTTCTCGTGAGAGGTATATTCGGATTCCGCCCCGCCAAATCCCCTTGGAACTCTAGTCCGCTGTATCGCAGCCCCATCATAAGGAACTTGAACATTGCTGTCTCTCTCTCCAGAATATTTCCTGTGGTCACCCTCGAAAATGTACTCATCATTATTTCCCCGTTCAATCATATGAGATTTTGAAGCTGGCCGCATCTTACGGCTCCCACCCCCGTTTCTAACACTATTTTTCCTCAATCGCCTACCAGAAAGTCCATCCACTTCGCGCTCACGAGCTCGTGACCTGCTTCGTGCGCGGTCTCTCTCCGCCTCCAATTCCAAATCCCTCATTGAAGCATCAGCATAGTGCCGGCTGCTCTTCAATTCTGCAGGCCCACCGTTGTAGCGCTGCCTTCTTTCGCCGCCGCGTCCTCTTCCAGGTTGTGGCTGACGCCGAGAATATTCAGTGGGATGCCTTTCACTGCTGCCATGAGAGCCTCTGGATGACCTTTCTCTGTTGGAACGTGGAGGCGGCGCATAAGCTCTGTCTTCTTCAAGATAGTAGTCATCAAAATCATCATCGTGCATTCTACTAGTTGAATTCCTAGGGCTACCTCCGCCATTGCTATACCGAGCGCCGCGTCCACTACCACGACGATCAGAATCCCTGCTATATCCCGTATATTCGTAGTCCTCATAGTCATAATCTCGACCAAACCCCCTATCACGATCATCGCGTCCATACCCCCGGTCATCACGCCCATAACCCCTATCATCACGTCCATATCCTTTCTCGTATCCATAATCTCGGCCGTAATCCGAGTCAAAATCCCTATCAGAATCATGTTCGCGACTGCTATAACTAGGCCTGGAACGCTCCCTTGAGGAATAGTATCGATCATCATCATAATGGTCACCGTGTTTAGAAGATAAACCCGAGTTCCTGGAATTGCCATGGTATTCCGTCTCATATCGATCATGGTCATACTGATTACCTCCACGCTGCCTGGACTCAGCAGTTCTCCTATTGGTTCTTTCGTTCTCTAAGAACCGGTCTCGCTCCAATTCCAATTCACGATCTTTTTGTCTTTGACGGTCAGAACTCTTGACTTTTTCATTTACACCCCCACGGGCTGCACCAGTGCTATTTCTCTCATAACCATGGGGTAATGGAGCATAGGGTTGATGATGCGGCGGACTGTCATAGCCATAACTATACTCATCAGAGTTGTCATCGTATTCCAAGTCGTCGTAGTCATAGTATTCCTCATCCTCATAGTCGCCCTGATCGTGGTCATAGTCATAATCGTAGTCAGTATCGTAGTAACTACCGTCGTCATAATCGTAGTACTCGTCGTCATCATCATCTCGGTCATCCCGGCTTATGTTTTCACCAAAGAGCACGTCCGTCCAAGCCCCTTCAAAGCTCACAGATGGCTCGACCCTATTACTTGTATCAGCCGGGGGCTTTGCATGTGCCGCGCTTGGCTTTTTCGCCATGTTAAAAACTGTCGTGTTTAACGTGGGACTTTGGGCCGTTGGATGTGACGTGCCATTCTGGGCCATCGAGGAAATTTCAGGCCTCTGACTTGTCGTTTCTTTAGTTTTCGGCTGATCTTCAATAAACTCGTTTCGTTTGTGAAGGATACTCGTGGAAATTCCTTCACATTTCGCCAAACATCGTTGAATAGACCGAACAAGCTCATCAGGAAGATAATCTTCAACAGCATCGACGTAGCATTGATCTTCCAAAGATGCTTGATCATTAAACACTGGAGCAACGATCGTGGTCCCAGGATCGTCCGAATTAAACGCCGAAATGAAAGATGAAACTCCGCATGTGGGATTGAATGCAGCATGGAGAGAACCTTCAGGGAATATTGTAGATTGACCGGTTTTTAATTTGTTTGTGATGAGAGGACTTCCAGTTTCGGTCATAAACTCAGCAAAAATCTTACCCTCCGTGACATAAATACTCTCATCCGCTCGATGGGTCAATGGCGGCATCATTCCGCACGGTTCAAGATTGAAGACCGCTAATGAAAGCCCACTCTCGTATGCTGCTGGGAAATTAGAACCAAAGGCGGTAACCACGACCCCACCTTCATTCTCAGATGTTGCATCGTCAGGAGCATTGCCGAAATCGAACACAAACGCGTCGTCTCCATCAATCTTGTCCAGAATATCCATCTTAGAAGAATATGTTGGAGCAGTACCCAACTTTTCAAGGACATTAAAGTTTTCCCGGACACCATCCATTGAATTGGGCAGCGAAACAATCCTAGGAGAAATGCATTCCGACTCGTCATAGTCATCCTCTTCCTCATCATCGTCATCATAGCCCCCGCAGTCACAGTTGTCGTCATCTTCATCATTAGGATTTGGCAGAATATCGTCACCTGGACTGGTCGTTGGCACAGGATTGTATGTCGATTGCTCAATGACTGAATACGGTTCTGTAGGGGGATATGTGTAACTTGGTTCCGTCGGGACGTAGCTTTCACTCACATAAACAGTTTCGTAAGATGGGGAAGGATAGTACGGTGTTGGAAAGTCCGCATAGGAGTAGCGATAATAAGAATAATAATCATAAGGTGCAGCAGGTGTTGGCTCTGTTGCGGCAACAGCCGTATCATAATCGCCGTAAAACATTGGAGGTGTTGGGTCAGAATACAAGGCAGGAGTGAGAGTATAAGTCCAGGCGTGGCCGCTCGGATCTGTAACAGTGGTGGTGTACGGTGCCATAGCAGCGTCTGCGGAATAATTTTCGTATCCATCCCCACGGTATGGATCATAATATTGATTTACTGTCGGTGTAGGAGTAGGATGATAGAAAGGTGCTGGTCTATGCCCTCGAGTTGTTTTAGAGGAAGTTGTGGTTGTAGTTGGTAGTGGAATTTGCGAAATAGGAGGATAGCCAAACCCCGGGTCTATCTCCCCTATCAAGTCTGTTGGCGCTGGATCAACTGCCGTTTGCATCGCATTATCATCATACATGGAATAATCAAATATGTTTTTAGAAGCAGGTGCATCCATTTGGTCGAAATTGACGATACGACGATGGTTTTCAGTAACTGCACCACCGGCAGGAGCAGCATTTGCCAGTGTGCTCAAAATTGAGCCGTAAACCACTGACTTTAACCGCATTGATACTTTAAATTGGCAAAAAGATTCGATAAGAGCATTTTTATGGGGGACATACTTTTATATATGATTAAGTTTTTCTCGCCTTCTTAAAACGCCGTAACTTTTTAATGAATCCAGCTTAATCAATGAGACGAAGGCTATCTTAAAAGTAATTGATAGACTTTCTGGGCCCTTACCAGAAGATGGCGGGATCATACACACACACGCGCTATCGGGATATGCCCAAGAGATCTGGATTTCTTGGGGATAATCGGCTACACCGAACGCGGTATCAGACAAAATCACCGATTGATTTCACCATACGAGATTAATGAATAGTTTTATATCCATTAATTAAGAACCCTCGATTCCATATGCAGGCGTAAATACCAGTTATCGCTAATAACTCAGTCTCATTGTGATCGCCGCTGGTGACGGCTGGTCCCAAAAAGTTCTCCGCCTTTTTTTTTTTTTTTTTTTTTTTTCTCCGCCAACCCAGTAACTCCGAAAATTTGGTCAACGTTGAGAAAACGGCAAAGCACACTCCGCAGTTAATTAAGCAGAAAACAATTAATTACGGGATGCGTTCTCGAAAGCAAAAAGCTGTTCGGGTGGATCTTGGCGATGATGATGAGACGGAAGGTACAGATACAAAGGGAGATGAATCAAAGAGTGAGTTGGAATTGCGCTAATCAAACTGCCCAGATGAATATTAACCAGAAATCAGCACCCACTACCACATTCAGGAAACGACAGACCGCGAAATCAAAGGGCAAGGCGGCCTCGGCTCTCAAGACTTCGTTTGAGGTAAGTGATTAGTGGGCGCCATAATTGAGTTGTATGCTAATCATTTGGTATTATTAGCAAGATGATGACGATGAAGATGAGACCGTGATTTTAAAGCGGACCAAGAAGAAGCTAAATAACGTTTTTAAGTCATCAACGCCATTTAATACTGAACCAGAGAACCTCTACACAGCGGATCATCTGAACGAATTGCAAGCAAAGACCCAGCAGCGGCCGAATGAAAAAAAGGAGGCGAAAGGAGAGCCGGAATTTATTGCCTTTAATAATCAAGATGAAAATGTAGATGCAGATGATTCTGAACCGATCGACTATGACATTGAAGGTGAGTTTAGTTTTGGTCGTTTTTTTTTTTCTTTTACCGTTATAGATACTAACACTCGGCGTATTAGAAGGAGCGGGCTTCGAGGATGAGCAGCTGCCAATTGGCAAGCACGACAAAAATCTGCGAGCTTTATTCCATCGAAAAGAGATGGAAGATGCAATTAACGAGTAAGTATGGACGGTTCATGCAAGTGCGTACATGTATCTAACGAGTGTTAAGGGTGCCTTCAGATGAAGAAGAGGAGAATGAATGGGAAAATAGTCAAATTCAAAAAGCAGTTGGCCGTTCAATAGAGTTGCCGTCCAATGAAAAGCTTCCGGAAATGGAACCTATACCAAGTGTCACTGAAGTCATTGATGAGTTGAGCGATATGATGAACAGCTTAGAACTGCAGAAAAATGACTATTCTGAAAGGATCACTGAGCTGAAGGAGGAGTTGGATAGGCTTGAACACCGAGAGGAGGTTCTACAAGAATCTCTGGAAAAGGCTGCCAATGATTACGCTATTGCGCAGGAAGAATTGAAAAAGTCTCGGGCGCGAGCCAGTGGAACACAATGATTGATATGTTTACGAAAAAAAAAAAAAAAAAAAAAAAAAAAAAAAGGATAAAGCTTCTGTCAGCTTGTGGATGGAACTCTTTCTAAAGAGTCTATAGGGCCTTGTGTCCCCCTTTCCCGGCTCATGCAACCTAGTTGTCGACGCAGTTAGAAGTGGAGTTGTATGGTACCTTCTAAGAGCGAATTATCAATTTCACCGACGCTACAGGATGCGGGGAAATCCGCAGATTTTGAAGACTTGATTGAATAACTTACGGTTGCAAATGATATGAGTCAGTGATAATTCCATCAAGCGCATCTTTCAAATAGTCCTATACGCGTACATATTCATAAAATTCATTTTGTGCCTTCAAATTGAACCGTGGTTGACTCATTCGCAGCCACCTCTCCCACTTCGAATATATGTTTGATCATCTCCGAAAATTTCACCCAAACAAAAATTAAACTATGCATTTCACCCGAATCCTCGGCAATGCTATTAAGCATCCTCGTCATTTGACTTCGATCAATGATCTTTCTTCCACTGAGCTTGCAAATGTCGTCTCCAGAGCTTTGACCCACAAGAAAAATATTCGTAGCGGCATCTACACTAAAACTGGCAAGCCTCTTGAGGGCCAGACCCTTTCTCTGATTTTCAACAAGAGAAGCACTAGAACTCGCGTTTCAACTGAATCGGCTGCGGTCTATCTGGGAGCTCATCCGATGTTCTTGGGTAAGGATGATATCCAGTTGGGCGTGAACGAATCCTTGTATGACTCAGCTAAGGTGATTTCCTCCATGACTTCTTGTATTGTTGCTCGTGTGGGTCCTCATAGTGACATTCAAGGTCTTGCTGAGACATCTGAAGTTCCAGTTATTAATGCATTGTGTGATACCTACCATCCATTGCAGGCTATTACCGATATCCTCACAATCAAGGAGGCCTATGGTGAGAACGTCAAGGGGCTCAAGCTTGCCTGGGTAGGTGATGCTAACAACGTGCTGCATGACCTGGCTCTGGCGTGTACCAAATCTGGAATTAACGTATCCGCTGCCACCCCACGAGAATATCCTGTTAATCCCGAGATTGTCGAGGTTGTCCGTGAAGCTGGTGATGAACATTCCGCCAAATTTGAGCTTACTACTGACCCATTGGTTGCTGTTAAGAATGCCGATATAATCGTTACTGATACCTGGGTCTCTATGGGCCAGGAGGAAGATAAATCTTTGCGCTTGAAGCAATTTGAAGGTTACCAAGTTTCTAATGAAATGGCCAAAGCCGGTGGTGCCAATGAAAACTGGAAATTCATGCATTGTCTGCCGAGAAAGCCCGAGGAAGTCACGAATGAGGTGTTCTATTCCGACAGATCTCTTGTGTTTCCAGAGGCCGAAAACAGACTCTACGCAGCTATCGCTGTTATTGAAGGGTTGGTTGCCAATAGGGGAAACCTTGATTTTTAGATGATTAACGTAAATACACAACGATACTGCAGACTGAAAATGCTGGTGTGATTTTTTATGACGAAAAAAAAAAAAAAAAAAAAAAAAAAATTAGAATTAAAATTAGCTATTATATGTAGGTTGAAAAACTATACAAATGCACAAAGAATTTGATCCGTCATAATGGTAGGTTCGACGTTCCATTTCAAAATAGTTGATTTTGGATCAGCCAGCATATCATTTGATTCAACCGGCTTCACACCAGATACCATTCCAATGGTGATATGGTATTTTTTATTTTTTGATAACTTTAAACCTTCATCGTCCACGTCAACGTGAAGAGCCATTATCCGGTCATTATGAGCAATATTCAGAATAGAGATATTGCAACGATGATCTAGCTGAATATTTGTCTTCTTCTTTTTGTTCACTTGTTGCGTGATTGCTGACTCATACCTTTCCTGAAGTGTGTTGTACAACTCCGTTTCACCAGCTGCCCCGCCGTTAACATGCGCCAACGTCACGTGGAACGTGGTTTGGAGTTGGCAGTTTTTCTTGAGTGATTGCCAGAAACTAGAGTCGACTTCGGAATTAGATGCATAAAATTTATCAATCAACTCGACAGCGGTTAGTCCTTCGGGAAAACTTACCTCCAAATTGAAATACGCAATCTTTGCCTTCTTCTTGGGAGGTTCTCGTGGCTGATTATTGAAAGAGGAAGAAGACTGAGATGAAGTGGTATTTGGTTTGATTGTCTTTGGTCTATAACTGAGAGCATGTTCAAATGCCTGGTCAATTTGCTCTCGGGTTGGAAGGTTAGGAATAATCTCGGGGTACTTTTCATGCAACGCGTTGACAGCGTGCTCGATGTTGTATCTAGTTCCTTTGGTAATGTCTAAATCGACAATAAGCTCAAAGGACTTATCCGGGTTCTTGGTCGTGGTAACTGGTTGAAAACGATTCATAAAGCCTCCCATGATCTGGTTAAGCTTGGATTCGCTACATTCTGAACGTTTAATAGTGGCGTGGTTATCGCCTCTGGATTCGACTCGTTCTCTGGTGATACTTCTGATTTGGTCTTTTGACACTTCCTCAGGCCAGAAGTTAATGCAAATAAATTTCAAATTTCGTCGGCGTTGCTTCATATCATCGATTATCTGTTGCCGTTCAAAAAACTGGTGATTGTTTCGGTCAACCAGGACGACGCGGCTTTCATTGAGCATTTCGCTGGCCGCATTTACTAATGCAGTTTTCTTTTGTTTAGAGCCAACAGCTAGCTCATCGTTCTGAATATGACCCCATGAAAAGAGGTTGCTCAATGCTGCAAAAACGGTTGTCTTGCCACATCCAATGACAGAAACTGGGCATATCACCAACTTTGTTTCAGCAGTAACGGGCTTATCTCCATCTCCTTCCTCATTATCAGCACCTTCTTCATCCTCATTTACCAATTCAATCCCGGTCTTGCCGACATGATCCAAAAACATCTGTCGAACTTTGATGATGCCATGATTTTCTTGAAATAGCTTTGCCAAGTTCTTGTCCGAGCCCAATAACGGAACGACGAAATCTAAATATTGGTTCGTGACGGCCTTGTGACGTAAGATTCGAATGTCGTTTCGGGCCTTGCCGGATAAATATGCTCTAGTGACCTCTCTCCAATCTCGATACATGAGATAAGGTTCCTTAAATTTGTATTTGAAAAAATAATCCCCCGTTGTAGAATCGTCAAATTTGGCCCTCGATCGGATCACAAATCCTTCCACATCCTTTCCTTCCCATGACCCGGTTGCAGCGCATGCTTCCAAAAATGACTTGAGCTCGGGAAGGGTGTCTTTAATCAAATACTTGGTCTTGTAAAATCCAAATTCTTCGGCAAACTTGTCAACTTGATCAAAGGGATGGGTCGCAAATTTTGGCGTGTTGAGGTTTAATCCATGAAGATAGATTCCTGCATCTTCTTCTGTATATGGTAAAACATGCTCCTCAAACTCATCATCACATAGCTCTCCTACAGCTGTGACATTTAACCGATACAATTCTGCCGCAAGTTGTTCTCTCGTCTTACCAACTTTCGCCAAATGTCTATCAACCCATTGTGAAGCGACATAAGAATGGTTTCGTTCATTTGGGGCGTCATCTCGTGGGCCAGTGGAGTTTTTGCTCGTAACAATTAATGTACCATCCGTCAACCCAGACATGAACACAATGCATCCATTCTCCTTCAAACTAACCGCATACGGCCCCGTCGTGCGTTCTTCAATCCATTGCCATTTCGTTTGTGGCACCTCATCAATATTGAAGAACTTGTTGTACCCACGGATCACAATCTTGTCACCATAGGTAAACAATCCCCGTGCTTCAACAGGTAGCTTGACCTTCGAATTGCCATAATCCCACTCATTGAACTTCCATCTAGTGATTTTGATATCCGGCCTGCCCCAAATCGGGAAGGGATTCTTGTGGGCTCTTCCGCGCTTAGCTTTTGCCTCCGAAGAGATTTGCAACTGTGACAATAGGTCAGCCACAGAATTTCCACCTGGATCAGAAATAGGATCAACAGAGGGCATGTTTTGTATTTTGCACTATCACACGCTGAGAGATTTTGCTTTTAAACTAACTAGGAACTGGTAGCTTTATTACTATTGTTATATAGTTAACTTACGCGCCTGAAATTTACGCGCCCGTTAGATGAGGGAAAAAAAAAAATCATTTGCGGTACACACCATCCTTGCGAATTCCTCAGGCCAAACTCCCGTCCAATCATCCCTCAGAAACAACCACCTTGGGAGCAGAGCAGAAAATCGAAAAAGCTGTTTGAACACCCTTCAGATTAATCAACAATGTCTTTTATCGCAAAGCGTGGTATCTCTACTCTCATCCCGCCAAAGGTTGCTTCTGCCTCTGTAAGTATTGTGCGTGGAAAGTTCTGTGGGGTCTATCCTAATATATATAGAACCTTGGTTCCGCTCCAAATGCGAAGCGTATGTCCAACGTTGTGAGCTTCTACAAGGCTCTCCCACGTGGACAAGCTGAATACAAGAGACTTCCTGGCCCACTTGGGTAAGTACAAAAATTGAACCGGTAATATCGATGGTATGGCTAACATGTGCTCCATAGCAAGTACAAGGAAAAGTATTTCGACAAGGATTCTGCTAAGCCATTCGTAAGTAGACGACGATACGGACGGATTTCACGGAGGTATATGCTAATGCCGTCTTTTTAGCTCCACGTTATCTTGTTCCTTGCAGTTTTCGGTTACGCCAACGACTACTACTTCCATCTTCGTTACGAAAAGCAACATTAAGGGGTGTGTGAATTTTGTACATTTTTTGATGTTTTATAAAATAATACACTTTTAGAATTTATATGCTCTGTTGGACACTATCTTGTTTGTTTGTCTATTTCCTTTCTGCCGGTGTGCCGTGGATATAGACACTAAGTGTGGCGGAACGCAGGCTGCTAGGTGAAAGAGGCTGTTCCTGAGGCACGGTACCAGAGAGGTTATCCTAGGTGATAATCTTAAGGTCTAGGCGTGTCTATACATATTCAGTCATGTTCGGTATCGCCAGTTAGCCCCTAGGCTAATTTATTATACATAGTATTCGCATTTATTTGGTTGCACGTAGACGAATTGGCGCCCATATTTCTAACTTTGTTTTTCATATGCATAGTAAAGTTGTGAGCATTATGCATGTGACGAAAGCAGCCGTTTCAATAAGCTTAATGCGTGGTTACACCTATGTCGTACGCATCTGCATAACACGTTCACTGTGCGGACAAATAAGATGGATACCATTGTATCGGCACGTCTCTGTCAAAATGCGCATGCACATATGCATATGCATATATGAAATATATGCACAGATGCTGGGTATGGACATACGCATACGCATATTGCCCGCAAATCCGAGAGACTGCTTGTTGGCTGTTTTGACATATGCATAAGTTGACATGCATATGATATATGTATTGGTTAAATCCCGTCCATAAGAGGAATTGTCAGGAATTTTGTTCGATAACCTTTTTGTGCATTTGCACAGAGAATTTGCTACGCCTATGCACATGCAATTATATTTGGCACATTAATGTTAATGCATAAACAGTTGGGTTCCAAAACCGTCTATATTAGGAAATCTATATGTCATAACATCATAAACTAAAATTTCGAACGAATGCGCGAAATTATTCTATAAAACTTCTTTTCATCTTGAACGTATTGCACTCTTTCAACATCAGATTCCTCATCGGAAAGCTTGTCATCATGTTGATCAAAGAAGACAGCATCCGCCTCGCTGAATTTTTCATTACAGCCTCCAACCGGCCAAATATAACAGATCAACCAGTAACACAGAAAAGCCACAATAAAACCACCAAGATAGTTTAAATAATAAACATACATGGCTCCTTGTGGCACATCTGCTCCAACTGAACCCGCAAATCCAACAATGTTAATCACAATACCGAGGAAATATGCCGCATATGCTCTCCAGGAGATACCCCATTTATACATGTAAGTGGAGCCAGGACGAGAGGTGTATAACTCCTCCATGATAATTTTCCCCTTTCTGACAACATAGTAATCAGCAGCCATTACGCCAGCAATGGAGGAGAGAAAGACAGTGTAAGAGGAGAGATAAGTTGTAAACTGATTTGAAGATGTGAGCAATTTCCATGGGCACATAGCAAATCCGACCAATGCGCAAAGGTAACTTCCTCTTCTAATGTTGATGTACTTCGGTAATAGCGCCGAAAGATCTGTACCGGCGGAAACAGAGTTGGCAGCAATGTTGCAACCTGCTTGCGAAATCGCAAATACAAGTGCAATGAAGAAGACACCTGCTCTTGATCCGGACTTGTTTCCTTCGAGGAACTTCCCGAGAACGTCCAACGGTGACCATATGGTTTCCTCGTACAACACTGTAGAGGACGAAGAGACGATGATCCCAATGAATGAGGTGATGGCAAAGGCGAATGGAATGGAGATGATTTGAGGCCACATAGCCGCAGATGGCCGCTTGGCAAATCTAGAAAAGTCGGGATTGTTCATGATCAAAACTGCAAAATTAGCCATGCAGTTCAGGGTTGATCGGACGAACGCCCAACCGAGTTCGGATCCTTGGACTTTATTTTTTTGGTGCACGACAGGGCCAATACCACCAGCCTTTTTGATGGCCCAGATCATAAATCCGAATCCAGCAAATGGAACCAAATAAGATTTAACAGTGAAGAGATGGCGGAGCTTGTGAACCGGGAACCACAAGAGCGGAAGAACACAAAGCCACCATAAGAAAAAGGACAGGTATTCAAAGGTTGTAGTATCACTCCCCTTCATACCATTCGGCATATCTGGTGCCTGTGGCCAGATTGATTGCAGCATCAATTGAACACACTCACCGCCTAACCATGCTTGAACACCAAACCATACATAGGCCATTACAACTCTGTTGATCACGGGCCAGTATGATCCGTACATACCAAAAGATGTTCGGCATGCGACGGGGAAAGAGATGTGGTAGACAGCACCAATTCTACCAATCAATGCAATAAATAACCCAGAAATGAAATATCCAACCCAAACACTGAGCCAGACTTGCCACCACGACAATCCCAATTGAATACCGGATGATGCAATCTGCCAGGTGTTGATATTAAATGCATCAGAAATCCAAAACGCAACGAAATTGCCCATACCCCATTTCCTTCGGGCAGGTTCAACTGGCTTTAAATCTTCATTCTGAAGGAACAATTGAGTGGTTGTGAGATTAGGATCATGAGGAGTTTCCAGTTTCTTCAATAATGACTTGACACGACCCATTTTCTGCTGGTATATGATTAATGCAACACAACAATCCGTTGTTTTTGTCTGCCCACGTACCTGCGATCGGCCACATATTTATATAGTGCAATTTTTTTTCTAGTACCCTCTATGCCTCTGACTAACCAGATCACATCTCCCACTCTATATCTGCTTTTTTTCCCTCTGATTTGGATCAATACCCACCTTACATGCAAGTCTTGGGTCTTTTTTCTTTTCCCCCGCAATCTCTTTTTTCTTTTGATAACCAAAACAGGAAGTCCCGCTGAATATCAGCGCCAAATGCGGTAACATAAGAACGCTAATGTATCACTACGTCACCGACAAAAGAAATATGAAAGGTGATTTAACCGGGATAAATACAAAAGGATTTAAAGGTGTTTGTGGCAAGAAAAAAGGTTGTGATGACGCACGCTCAATTATGACGATTATCTCGAGAATTAGCAGAAATCCCCCATCTAGTCATATTGATAGGGGAAGCCCCGGCCCATCTCTTCGCCACTGAAACAAGGAGATCAAAAACAAAAGATACAGTAGGAACCTACATTTACCCTGAACGCCTACATTGCATTTACCCTGAAAAACACTGCAGCTAAGACAATGAGTGCAGGGAGATGCATTAGAGTTGCGTCCGTAAACCGGTGAATGACGATCATGACACACAATTGGGAGAATCACCGTGCGCCTGGTCACCGATTTTCACAACATGATGGACACAACTGTCCATTAAAGCGGTTTAATGGATTGTGAATTGTTTCAGAATATTTAATTCAATGTCTTAGCCACTGAAAAAACGGTGAGGTGTATTTGTAATTTTTTTTTTTTTTTTTTTCTTTTGTTTTACTCTTTCTTTTCTTTTCTTTTGGAGGAAAATTTTTTCACTTTTAATTTTTTTACCGAGGATCTTCGTGGAAACCGACATCCGCCAAAAACAACAAAAAAAAAAAAAAAAAAAAAGTTTGGCATCCATAAGGTACATAATTGGTTAATGAGAATACACGTTTTCTTCTATAGACCCAGATTCCGGTCTAACATATTGATCGCTCTACGATCAACCGAATCTTCGTTGTGATCAGCAGAGGTAATTGAGGTACTTTGTGTCGTTTGGCTAGTGGCAGCCGCAGCGGCCATTGGGTTACTATTCGATGGGCTTGATCCGGATGATATCGATGATGGCGGGCTGGGTAAGGAAATATGATTATTTTCGATCCTCGGCGAACTTGCTTTTAACTTTTTTGCAGGAGGCTGCTGATGCTGAGACGATTGAATTTGGTCACTTCTAATAATTGGATCAATTTGTGGTAGAATCTGACATTGATTTTGGACCATTGGATAATTCATACTTGTGGAGCCTGCAAATCCCTGGTTCTGCTGTGAAGCATGATACTGGAACATTGGTATTTGGTATTGCACTAGTGTAGCTTGTCCAGGTACCGACGGCGTCGGGTACAATGGGGTTGATGACGTTTGAACGATATTTCCATTATTTGGGTCGACAAAAGGAGCAATCGATGGTGGGTAATTTGGTCCATTGGAGACTACTAGGGGTGGCGGTGGAGGAGGCGGAGGCGGAGGAGGTGATTGTACACTACTTGTGCCATCCAATGGGCTTGTGGTTATCACTGGACTTAAATTTGAACCTGATGGCGTTGTGTCCGGATACATGTGAATGGGTATTCTAATATCTTCAAATTGTTCGTCTGTTGATGGCTGTGTCAATCGTCCGGATGCTATGTCGTCTTTTGTGTAGTAAGATATTAAATGCAACTTCAATCCGTTGGCAGTCATGATGGAAAAACTTTGTTTGTACAAACCTCCATCTTTATATTTCAACTTGTCCTCTTCCGCTCCGCTGTCAGAGAACCGTTTCTTCGGGTTGCTCCCTCGATCTGGGCTTGTTCGGCGGTTACCATCCATCTCCCGATAGGTTAGGAATGACCCACTAACCCGACTAGCGCTCCATGATTTGCCATCAGTCCATCGTCTCATTCCGGCTTCCCCTTCATCCCAGACATATACATTTCCGGATGCTATTTGGAGCCGTTCTCGTTCGCTGAGCCTGCGCCTGATGCGTGGAAGTCTTCCCAGTCGGCAAGCTTCAAAAATTATGATTGCGTCAAGTTGAGTCCTGATATGACCATGGTATGTTTCCATAATGTATGATAATTAGGAAAAAACATAGGGGAGAGGCAGACATTTTAAGTATACTGTATATATGGACATTGCAATAAAGCTAGTTTTTTAAACTTGTTTGAAGGCTCTGCTTCAAATTAAAGGAGCTACTATGCTGACATCATACAGTATCTTTAAACTCTCCGCTTACATTTTTAAAGGATACGTATATTTAGAACAGGAGTACACTCTTTTTCTCCCGTAGATGGTTTTGTCTGTCCCCTTGTCCTTTTCGCACCGAACTAATTTAGCTCTATCAACATAAAACATTGAAGGTACTAGATACATCGGCTAAGTGGAAATATAAGATAAGGTTTTAGAGGATGAAACAGAAGTACTACTGAAACCCGGTTATGAGCGGGGACCACAGCTTAGTCTATTATAGTTAATTGCAGAAAGCGTTTTACATGTTTGCTAAAGGTTAACAGGATATGTGCTGGTTTGTACGTTTCCGTTAAAGCCCAAACCAGCACAGGAACTTTAGTGGTGGGCGAAGGAAGTACGGATTCAACAGCAGCGCAGCAGCGTTCTCTCCGATATATATCTCATACATGAGAGTATCACGTGAAAAAAAATCGCCTTTCGACCCGTGTATATTACAAGAAGAATATGAATGATAACACTCCTCCAATTGCCAAAGGCGAACCTATGCATATGAACAGTTTAGGATCTTCCGTTAAATAACCTTGACATTTAATTTACTCTGGAGATTAAAAGTTAATCGACGGAGAAGGGGTACGGATGTGTGCATGTATATTAATAGATTCATCCACGCCTGTGGAAAGTCCGGAAAACGCCACTGGCTAAGGCGTACAAATAGTATTTGTTACGGTTTGGCATGGTGGCAAGCTGGGCTGGACTGGTCGGACTGTGCCCTTTATCATCTTATGCATACACTTAAACAAACTCATAGATCCAACTTAAATAAATGAAAAAATAAACAAGATATAGATTTAGATTGGATTTTATTTTAGTGTCTTTTTATTTCTCTGCAAAAGAATCCGCAAAATCTGACTATAAAAAGACACCCTAGGAGGACGTCAATTTAGCGAATTATCTCAACACTTCCGACAATCCTTACTATGTCTAGAAACTTTTTCATTTTGTTCGTTTTACTTGTAGCCCTGCAGCAGGTGAGGGCCAAGAAGGTACCGGACTACCTAAAAGACTTATACAAAAAGGTAAAGGACGCAGAATGCACAGACGGTGACGTGCTAAAGTCTGGTTTCCACGATACTGACGGCGATGACGGCCATTTCATGTACTGCCAAACGGATACCAAGGGGAAGGCCATCTACTTGAAGGGGAAGAAAGGCGAACTGGTAAACATGGATGTCGACTGCGACGGCGGGATTAATGGTAAACATGATGGGAGATGCAACAGCTCAAAAGACACACAGGGAATTACAGCATTTCAAGATCAGGTCTCACGACATGGAGTGAAGGACTTGGACCCAACAGTTGTTCCCTATGTTGTGTTTGGAAACACCGGCAACGACGAACTTACCTTTGACCCTACCAAACACGGGATCAAGCCGCTGAGTGTTATGGCAGTGGTTTGCAATGACAAGCTCGTCTACGGCGTGTGGGGGGACACGAATGGCGAAGAAGACGAACCCAAGGTCGGCGAGGCCAGTATTTCGCTTGCCACCGAATGCTTTGGCAAGGACATCAACGGGGACAATGGACACGACCAGAAGGATGTCCTTTTCCTTGCGTTCCCCGGGGACGAAGCATCCTCTGAAAAGGCCGACTGGAAGGCCAAGAACTTTAGGGACTTTGAAAAATCCCTTGAGAAGATTGGTGACAAGCTAGTTGAGCGGTTCAAGCCCGAATGACTATCTAACTCCGGCAGCTCATTTGCTGACCGGTTGTCCATAGTGTTTTTGTCTCTGTGTATGTTGATACCGTGTATATTGGCGATGCTCATATGATTATAGAAGTAAAGTTAGGTTTTGATTATGTAACAATAAAACATATTTTAGGGACTCCATATCCATGTGGCACAGCGGACTCAGGGGGGCAATTTGGGCCATTGGTCTGGATCAGGAGAGCCGAAGATATGGCAATGGACAGATCTGTGCGTAATTAGATCTCACTTAATAAGTATTGCCCTTGGCAGAATTGCAGAGTACACACAAACCTTGTTTATGCATACTATATACGCTGTTATTAGCAACGACGGCGCAGCAACAGTCGTGTACCTGGTCTGTGGTCTGAAACCCTTTAGAACGTGTTTCAGATCGGTTTCGCCTCCAGGAGCATTCTTAGTATACGACTACGTTATTAATAGCTGGTGGGACGACAGACTGGCGCATTAGCATAGCCTACACAGGATCCTCATTGAACAGGCTAACCTGATGACTGTGCACATAGACTGGATGACCGTAGATATAAAACTTGGCTAGAGGATACTGTGCGCAACAACGCCCCTGTAAGACAGATGAAGCTACAAGGGTAGCTCAGCTCCGCGGAGGAGTGAAAACTAGTGCTTTTGCTTCTTTTCTAGAAAAGAAGGCCGCCCGCAGGGCATACATATCCTCCGGGGGTTGGTGTTTGCCTCCGGCGGCTTCTTTTTTCTCCGAAAAGAAGCAAAAAAGGTAGTTCTGCGAAGCTCCAGTGCTCCCGCCCGCAGGACATATGCATACACACCCTCCGAAGGGTCGTATTCGCCTCCAGCGACTTCTTTTTCTCCGAACGGAACAATCATCCCACTAGCTCAGAGTCCTCACCATATCACATACGCTCTTGATATACTAAAGATAAGCCAACCTTCTACAGAATACGCATATGCATACACCCACACACAACGCTCACGTGAGCAAAGCAACACCTCCCCAACGATTCGTATTATCTGGAGTCTTGTCGCGACCCCTCAGTGCACACTCCCGTGGACGTTACGTAGTCCCGTTACACACTCCCGCCAACTGTGGTCCGCAGCAGCAACCGGCCAGCAAACAAGACACACTCCTTCCACGGCCAAACTCATCTACAGCCTTAGTCAAAATCACCTAATCGCTGCTTGCCGCTATCATGCTCGCAGCAACCCAATCCAAAACCCCACATTTGCTGGAGACCCGTTATCTCCGGACTCATCTTGCCTTCGGACTTCCGAGGGACCTGCGGCCAGCGTGCGGCGCAGTGCGCGGCTTTTATTATAAAACACTGCTTTTTTTGCCTCCTTTCCTTTGTCAACGTCTGCACCAGCGCTTATCATGGAAAATAGAAATAGAGCAGCATACAAGGCCATTCTGGCCTATACGGTGTGGGTGCTTGGCCAGGCGTCCGTCATGGCCAGCTACGTGGACGTGATGCTGAGCATGATTTGTCGAGACGAGTATGGTCTCGGGTCGTTCCCAGAACATGCCGTCCTGGCGGACCCTCGCTGTCGAGCTACGGACGTGGCCCAACGGGTGGCCAGTTTTGCATCCTATGCTGCGATTGTGACCCAAGTCCTGGGGGTTTTGGTCATTCCAAAGCTCTCGGCCCTTTCAGACAAGTTGGGTCGGAAGCCCGTTCTCATCTGGGGAGCTGTAGCGTGTGCTCTCAACGATGGTCTCAGAGTGGCCTGTCTGCGCTATCCTGAGTACATGAGCTACTGGTGGCTTTTGGCCGCCTATTTTGTTCAGGGCACGGGCGGAACGTTGGGTGCGATGCAATTGCTCAACTCCGTCTACGTTTCCCATGTCACCGCCCCTGAAGATCGTTCGCGGATCCTGGGTATCCTCGAGGCCTTCTTCTTTGGGTCCATGGCGGTTGGGCCCGTCATTGGTAGTATGCTGATTAACCACACGGGCACCAGGGGCTTTGTCTTTGGCATGGCCTGCGGGGTTGACCTTGTTTATGCCTTTTTGGTCTACAGGTTTTTGGACGAGCCATGCAAGGACAATGACGAGGACCAGGAAGAAACAGGAAGTCCCATGTCCATATTCAGGTTCGATTGGAACATCTTCAAGCCCCTCAAGGCGCTCCGGTTTAACTACATTCGAAACCGGGCCGAGCGCCGAAACGCCAGAGTTCTGGCCCTCTTCACTGCCCTCATCTCCGATATTGGCCTGTCCATCGGGCCCCTGTTGCTCATTTACACTGAGTTTGTGTTCAACTGGACCGCGGTCGAGACGGGCTACATGCTGTCGTGGTTTGGCGCCTCGCGAGTATTTGTTCTCGCCATAGTGTTCCCGTTCCTGGTAAAGCTGGCCAACCGCCGCTTCGCCGTCAACCACACCTCCATTGACTACAACGATCTGGTAATCATCCGCAGCGGGATCACTGTGGCCGTCGTCGGCTTCACCCTGCTTGGGCTGGCCCCAACCGGCCTGCTGTTTGTACTCTCCGCGTCCGTCGAGTCCTTCGCGGGCGTCCTCGTGCCGAGCATCAAGCACGCCATTGTCAAGTATGCCGGCGAAAAGAACATTGGCACCGTCATGGGCGGCATCTCGCTTCTCACAAATCTCGCGCTCATCTGGTCCACCCAGGTCCTGCTCGGGCTCTTTAAGCTCACCGTCGGCTCCCACCCGGGCGTCGTCTTTTTCGTCACCGCCAGCGGCTTCTTTTCCCTGCTGCTCGTGACCTTCCTTCTCAAAGCTAATCTCTCGCAAGAACACACCCCGCTAACTGCAGACCCTCCGCAGGAGAACTAATCGATATTTATACTAATATATTCCACGCACATTGTCGCATCTCATGAATAATATAGCATTGAACTTATCAATGGCATTGAAAAAACGGCCGCCGGAGGCGATCACCAGCTTCTAGGGCCCAGGATCATCAGGGGAATGTCCGCCTGCCGGCAGCTTCTTTTCTAGAACCCTCCGGGGGATGTATTTGCCCTGCGGGCGGCCTTCTTTTCTAGAAAAGAAGCAAAAGCACTGACCACTAGCCTCGCAAAGCTGCCTTTTTCGCTTCTTTTCGGAGAAAAAAGAAGCCGCCGGACTCACGGCCAGAGGTAACCACCAACCCCCTAGGGCCGAGAACTCCGCATCCTTTCTAGAAGAGAAGTAAAAGCGCTGACCAATGGCTTCGCAGAGCGACCTTTCTTTTTGCTTCTTTTTCGGGGAAAAAAAGAGAAACCATCGGAGGCCGAAATTCGTCGGAAGGAGTGTGTACCCAGCTGGCGATATTCCTTTCCAGACGAGAAGAAAACCACCAGCTAACCTCTTAGGATCCGCGTCCTGGTAAAACAGATTTCGCCTTGCCGAGACGCAATCAGCCGCACGTAATTAATCTGCAAGAGCAAAGTGTCGGTGTTCCGTTTTAGGAAATATTATTTGGGTGGGCGTCTAATCCAGAATCTTAAAGGGTCCGATTCCGTCCTTTCTTCCATTTTTCTTTTTCTTTCCCCAGAGACGACCACGTCTCTCGATAACCTCCTCAGGGCATCCTGCACAACTAGCCAGCAGTCTTGGACAATTTCCTTAGTACGTCGCAGGGTCCAACAGGTTTCGCGGGAGAAGACACTCATCCCTGTCGCTAAGAGCCATCGACCACCCTGATCTTGTGCGCACACAGCCGCCACAGTCTTCGGACACTAATCCTTGTCCCTGTGCACCTGTGCCGAACGGCCATCGGCTCGAGTCGCCATCTACTTCTCTGACTCCTACTCCTTTAGACCTGCCTCATCCTCCTCATACACAGCCGCAGCCATCTTTAGGACTCCACCATTCTTTTCCCTGTACAACTGTGACGGAGGAGCGTTAGTTGTCACTATCCGGTGAACGTCTCACGAATCCTGTGCGGTGCCGTCTTTTCATGAATTACAGCAACGGGAGGTAACCACCCACCCTTCTGGGATCGCTGCGGATGTATGCCCTGCGGGCGGCCTTCTTTTCTAGAAAAGAAGCAAAAGCACTGGTGCCTCGCAGAGCTACCTTTTTTTGCTTCTTTTTCGGAGAAAAAAAGAAGCCGCCGGAGGCAACCACCACCCTCCGGCGGCTGAGTATGCCCTGCGGGCGGCCTTCTTTTCTAGAAAAGAAGCAAAAGCACTGGCAAGCTTCGCCACCCTCCAGAGCTGAGCAAAGAACACTGAAGCTTCCAGCAGAACTACCCTTTCTTCACACCCATGAGGCTGTAAAGCGAACCCCAATTGAGCCCCGAAAAGCGCATATATTTGCTTAACCTTGAGGATGCAAACACGCTCACCAACCTCCAACCGTCCCAGCTCGTTCCACCAACTACCCAGAGCCCTATCACTCCTTCAGCTTGTGCACCGCCGTGCGTCGGAAGGCTGGATTAGGCGAGACACCGGATTCGGGTTGGGACATTAGGGACGCGTGGCGAAGTGCGTGTGTCAAAAAGTGGCAGATGCGACAGAGTCCCAACACCTCCCTTGGAACACACGAGATTGAATTTTTCAGGGGCTAACATGAACAAGATCCCGTCTGCAGCAGCGGTGAGTGGACATGCAACAGTGGCGAGGATGATTCGGAGCTAACAGACGTGTAGTTGCGGGCCAAAAAGACCCAGAAGAAGGGGCTCAAGTTCACGGTCATGGTGGTGGGCCCAGGAGGCAGCGGCAAGACCACCTTCATCAACACTCTCTGTGGCCGGGACGTGTTTAGCGAGCTCAGCGAGAAGATCCTCGACCCGGCCGCGGCGCACGAGGACCGCACCATGGAGGTGGTCACCATCTCCGAGGACCTGCCTGACGACCACAATGGCGTGCTGTCGTTGCGGCTGCTGGACACCCCGGGCTTTGGCGACGCGTTGGACAGCTCGGACATGATGGAGACGCTGTCCCGCTACGTGGACACCACCTTTGACGAGGTTCTGGCCGAAGAGTCCAGGATCCGGCGGAATCGCCGCTTCACCGACAACCGGGTCCACGCCCTCGTCTACTTTATTGTGGCCACCGGCCACGGGCTGCGGGAGCTCGACATTGAGTTCATGAAGCTCCTGGGCCCCCGCGTAAACATCATCCCCGTGCTCAGCAAGGCCGACTCCCTGACGGAGGACGAGCTGGCCCACAACAAGCGGCTGGTGATGGAGGACATTGACTACCACAACATTCCCATCTACCAATTCCCCAGCGATTCTGACGAGTCCGACTCGGACGCCAGTCCCAACCAATCCCTGCGCTCCATGCTGCCGTTTGCCATCATTGGCGGCACCGACCTTGTCAACGTCAAGGGCCGCGGTCCCACCCTGTGCAGACAGTATCCCTGGGGCACTGTGGCTGCGGACGACCCAAAGGCGTCCGATTTTGCCGTTCTGCGGGACGTGCTGCTTATCAGCCACCTCCAGGACCTCAAGGAGACCACGCACGACTTTTTGTACGAGTCCTATCGTACAGAAAAGCTGTCCCGCGACGCTCCCCCAGAGAATAACGCCAACCTCGTCCCATCCGCCCCGGCCACCCCAGTGCCCGAAAGCCCCATCCTCAACCGGTCCGGCGACCGCTCCGCGTCCTACGTCCACCGCGAGGAGCAGCTGCGTCGCGAGGAGGAGAAGCTCAAGTCCATCGAGCTCAAGGTCCAGGACGAGATTGCCCGCAAGCGCCAGGAGCTCATGGAGCGCGAGCGCGAGCTCCGATCCCTCGAGACCCGCCTGCGCCAGGAGGAGATGGACCTCGAGCGTCGCTCGTCCACACCGTCCTCCGTCCACACCGCCAACGGCCACAACCCGAGCCAGGACTCGCTCCATGGCCGCGACACCAGCATATCCAACCACTCTGACGACGCAAAATAGCCTGTATAACGAACAATTTATCCCTGTGCATCTCATCCGCCGGACGCTTCTAGCTCTAGGGGTGTGTGACGCCTCCGGCGGCTTCTTTTTTTCTCCGAAAAAGAAGCAAAAAAAGGTAGCTCTGCGAGGCGCCAATGCTTTTGCTTCTTTTCTGGAAAAGAAGGCCGCCCGCAGGGCATACTCATCCGCCGGAGGCTTCTAATGGCAGTGGGTGCCACAGTAAGCACACTGACCTCGAATTAACCCTGGATCGTCTCTTCACTCACCACCCGTAGCCCCACAGAAAAACGCACTGTGAGCTGTAGAGTGCCGGCTGTGGGTCAAAACGTCGCCTCCAGGAGTGGAAACGATATGGGAACGACAAGAAAACGAGCGGAAACGCTGCTTTATATGGTTTGCCGCTAAGCGCTGAGCTAATTTTACACTCCTGCCTATCTGGGACGCGTGCAGCGGTCTGCTCCACGGTGGCCCGGCCGCCTCCACTAACGACCCCAGCTCGGGGGCCGTTGACTACAAAATGAGCCAAAAGAGAGCTCCCAAAGCATTGTGGCTAATTGCCAACAGCCACGACTCTAACAAGTACCACGTTTGCCACCTTTTTTGAAAGGGACACTGTTCACAGTGTCCCCCGGAGGTATGCAGCCTCATTCTCCAAAAAAGTGACTTTGCGTCGCCCGATTGATACGCCTACTCGGGTGGGTGACGCCTCCGGCGGCTTCTTTTTTTCTCCGAAAAAGAAGCAAAAAAAGGTAGCTCCGCAAGCGGAGAGTGTGGCCAGTGCTTTTGCTTCTTTTCTAGAAAAGAAGGCCGCCCGCAGGGCACACTTGTCCGCCGGAGGCTTCTGAGCTCGAGAGGGTGGGTGACGCCTCCGGCGGCTTCTTTTTTTCTCCGAAAAAGAAGCAAAAAAAGGTAGCTCCGCTTCGCGGAGAGTGTGACCAGTGCTTTTGCTTCTTTTCTGGAAAAGAAGGCCGCCCGCAGGGCACACGTATCCGCCGGAGGCTTCTGAGCTCGAGAGGGTGGGTGACGCCTCCGGCGGCTTCTTTTTTTCTCCGAAAAAGAAGCAAAAAAAGGTAGCTCCGCTTCGCGGAGAGGGCTCTAGCGCCTAGGTGGTTCCGGGAGGCCCTGTTGATCACCACGACGACTTCGGGCTCTAGGGGCTGGTTGCGACAACCACAATTGCGGGGACGTAACTAATTCATGACAATAAATAGACAGATATGGTACAGCAGACGAAGATGGGGCCGGGCTCAGCCCCGGATTTCCTTGACGCAGGCTAGGGAGGAGATTGACTGCGCGACACGCTGGGTGATGTTGAGGGCCTCCACCTCGCTCTCGTTCTTCTGGCGGAACTGGCCGCCGTCCTCGACCATTCGTTGGATCAGCTTGAGCTCGTTGGCGCTGGTGCGCGGCTTCAGCAGGATGGTGTACTTGGGCATTGGCGTGTGGTGTGGTGGTGCGGACGATGAGGGGCGCTGGGGCTTTTATACAGTCACTCTGACAGAGTTTGGGGTAGCGGCGATCGAGAGACGTCATCGATCACACAATCCACCACAACGGTGGGTGACCCACCTGCACCCCTCCTCCACACCGAGGACGGAGGGCTGGGGCCGCCGGCAGCCCCAGCCCACAGACCTGTGGCTCCCGTCCTTGCTGTGGCCCGACCTTGCTACAGAACCCACCACTAGTCCATTGTCTGGCCGAAACACGACCGCACGTTGCGGGCTCGTCGTCGGGCTGACTCTTTCGGGGCCGATCGCCACCATTGCGCATTCTTGTGCATTAGGCGTTTCATAGTTTCCTCTTGCGGCAGCCCGGACCCCGGACCGCCGATCCCCCCCTTCTTTTATTGTAATATGCTTCCCCAGAGTGGGGACGGGGCGGGCCCCTGATCGGTGGGTGCGTCGCCCATTCCCGACCGGCCAGGATATTATTGTGGCAAAGACGGCCGCCCCTTTTTTTAAGGGGGAGGAGGGAAGGGGACGGTGGTACAATGGGCCGCCGCAACAGGGTGGGGATGCGCCTCACCCTACCGCGGAAAGGTGACTCACGTTTCTCTTCCTGCTCCCGCTAAGTTGGTCCAAAGATTTCGTGAACCGGGCCGATGCGGCTCAGAACATGCATAAACACACGTGTCGCCACAACGCTCAGGGAGGCCAGTGCTTTTGCTTCTTTTCTGGAAAAGAAGGCCGCCCGCAGGGCATACTCGTCCGCCGGAGGGTGGGTGGTTGCCTCCGGCGGCTTCTTTTTTTCTCCGAAAAAGAAGCAAAAAAAGGTAGCTCCGCGGGCACACTTATCCGCCGGAGCTTCTGGGGGTGCGTGACGCCTCCGGCGGCTTCTTTTTTTCTCCGAAAAAGAAGCAAAAAAAGGTAGCTCCGCTTCGCGGAGAGTGTGGTCTTGACCGGGGAATTTGACCCGATCGGTTTCCCGCTTTGGTCCTCTACGCTATGCGGCCTGCTATTTGGAAGTTTTTGTGCTTTGTGGCAAGCCACAAATCCTGAACACACTTCTACCCTACAGTTGTTGAGAGCGGTCGTCAAAGCTCTGACAACCCATTCATCGTTAACCTCGTCCAATTGGCAGCCCCGAAGAACATGAACGACGTAAGTAGCGGGTCGTCCGGTAGCCGCAGTCCTAGGTTTTCGAGCTTTTTGCCTATGGAGATGCGTTTTCCGAAGGCTTTTTTCATGTGCGAGGAAAATATGTGGAACAGTGACATCCATACTGGTGCTGTTTATCGTTGTGGTTGAACCGGACCGGCTCCAGCGGACTTCCTGCCAAGGTAGGGTGCAGATGTAATGTAGCCTGCTTTTTGCGCCGTCATACATAGACCCAAACTTACGCAATACATCGCAGATTCGGCCAACGTCATGAGAGGAGGACAAGGTGTTCAGATGGGAACGTTCGACAGGTAGAACACTAGCCATTCGCTAGCTGAAAGTATATTAGGCGCGGAAGAAAATGGTTTCTGGTTTCATCGTTGGTCGAACTTCGAGCGTGGGCGTAAGCTCATCCGGGGAAAGAGACAAAGTCCATTTTTTTGTGTGGTTCTGCTAGAGTTGGCATGTCGTCCTTAGTCGAATTAGGCCCCGATTCAGGATTGTAGCCGCAATCTTCCTGGGTAGGTTGACCAGTTGTGACATACTGGAGAAAGGACGCTGCGATCATTTACTACGAGGCTTTTTATTTCTACGAGCTGACTGGGTCAGGTTAAAACTAACTTGACATCATTCTCGAAACACGACTACGTGAGATTGACATGTCAATTATTCAACTGGCGTCCGAGTCACATGCTGTGAACGTCCGGGGAGAGTCATGCAGATTGTGCATAGCTCTCGAGACGCTGAATCGGGGAGTACTAAAAAAGGGACCGGTAAAAGCACAAGGATGTCACTGTGATTGTGGGAGGGCACCCAAAGACGCAGTACTCGCCCGTGGCAGCGGACATTGTACTTGTTTAGTTAGAACCTGGAGAAGGCGGTCGCGGAGCTACCTTTTTTTGCTTCTTTTTCGGAGAAAAAAAGAAGCCGCCGGAGGCGTCACGCACCCCCTCGAGCCCAGAAGCCTCCGGCGGATACGTGTGCCCTGCGGGCGGCCTTCTTTTCCAGAAAAGAAGCAAAAGCACTGGTCACACTCTCCGCGAAGCGGAGCTACCTTTTTTTGCTTCTTTTTCGGAGAAAAA